>JAXIVH010000029.1:4297714-4335214 GCA_036785325.1 Urophycis tenuis | reverse complement strand
AAAAAATAACCGCCACATTTTCTGAGTCGGTGAAGAGCTAAGGAAAGGATTTAATGAGACATAAGTAAAATAACAGTGTCGGGCATCAAGATGACAGTTACCATGACAATCGACATTTTAGTGGCACTTTATTCGCAAGCCACTTAAAGCAAATGCATGTGAAGCTCATTACGTAGCAGGTCAATGACATATTGTCATTGTTTTTTTCAAGTACGTAACCCCCTCTTTTCCCTTTTGGTTTCTCTTTCCTATGTTCGTCTGAGTTCCTTGACCTGACCGCCTTGATGATATCATCAAAACACCACATCACATCCAAGGCTAGTGATACAAATGTCCTCATTATGCTTCGTCCTCTCCCTCAAATGAATGGTTCGCCACCTCCAAAGCATACAACAGATGTTTTTCTGTCTGCCGCTGGTCGCTTCCTACCGGGTTTACTGCACCCAATTTAGAGAAGAGCACAGCAACAGGAGGGTCTGAGCAAGAGAAAGTAAGCGATGAGTGTTGATGTCCCACACCTATCAGTTGATGTCCCACAGCTATCTATCAGATATCACATTTTCCTAATGATCTTTATTCTGTCCTAGTTCTACGATGGTAGTCCTGTCAAGCCATTATTACCGAGGTCTAATCGTAAGGAAGATCACAGGTGTAGCTCATTAAGTTAATTAAGGGTCTGTAGGCATGCCAGTGCCCCTAATTAATATTGTGAGATAAACCCGCGTTCACCACTACTATTACCTTTACAATAAAGGCCTATTGGATAGCGTGATTATGATTCTGAGATTTTATGTCTCACTCGATCAAACTGACATGGCATTTTTGTCTTTTACTATGGTCACTTTTTCAAACAATGTGATTTTGGCATCATACAATCTTGACATGTCTTGGGCTGGAGACTGGGCCTGCTGCACAGTGGACTGCTGGGAGGAGAGGTCAACATGGAACTGATCAACTCCTGCATACACATTGTAGGAGTTGTCCAAAAATGCGAGAACGTTCAAAACACCCACTGCGGTATTGGAATACACACACACACACACACACACACACACACACACACACACAAACACAAACACAAACCCGCACACAGTTTTAAAAGACCTATTGCAGGGTTGACATTGATATATGGGTTGATATTTTTGTATTAACCTTTACAGTTATTTTCTTAGATATACTTGTGTAAGTACCACTCTGGTGAATAAATGTCTTTGGCTCTTTTTTGGGGGACCTTTTTTATGTTGTGATGTACGGTATATGAACAACAGCTTGGGGCCGGGAAAGCAGCTCATTCACCTGGAAAAGCCTCAATGCAAAACGTTGTGTTATTTTTGTACCATACTGCAGCCAGTAGCCTCGAATTGTACTTTGCCTCATTATCAATAGTCCCTTTTCACAGAGTCGTGCAGCAAAAGCATAGGTTTAGCTCATAGCTGTAATTACATCTCCGCCCCATTTAGCTAGGATCAGTGCGCCAGCGTTGACGCAACCAGTGAACTAACCATATGTTGTCCATGCCGGTGTGCTGAGCACGTTAATTAAACAGGCCGACGTTGAGGTTCGCAGTGACACCTGTGTTTACCCTGCGACGGGTCCTCAGTCACACCGATCTGTGGTCTGCTGCGCGTCTGGCTCTGGAGCCCATTCTGGCAGCGTAGCCTCACGACAGTCTGTAATGAGGTTTCCGTCAAGATGAGCGGTATGGCGATGGTTCATTATCTGCATGTCTCAAATGTCACATAATATTCTTTCAACACACCTTTTCATCTTATCCAACTGAATTGTCACAAAGACAGGATATCGAGGCGAGGATCTCAGTGGGGAGTTCACCTCCGCCACCGCAGACCTTATGACTTTGTTCTAACTATGTTCTAACTTTGTTCTAACTATGTTCTAACAATGCAACAACTTCAATTTGTGTGTTTTTTATAAAACCCTTAAGAGTATTTCATGCATAAGACGTCTCACGGCGCTACTGACGATTATCACTATTCAAAAGTTAATATTCAAAGATGCAAGAGTACAAAAACTGCAGAAGTGAACACTAGACCATCATGCAAGTGAACTATATTAACATAACTCAGATGGTCATTGATAGTGAGGAGATTGTTGTTGATGCCGAAGAACAAGCAGTGCCAGGAACTCTATATAGTTTAAGCTGAAGTTGTTAATTGGTCTCGTAGGCCTATGAGGAGAAGCAGAGGATTTCATCGAGCAAGAGATTTGTGCGTGAATCTTCCTCAGTTGCTTCTTCCTGCTCCCGGAGACACAGTGTATTATATACAAGTCCCAAATCGGAACAGTATGACAGGAGTGTCCCATTCTGATTGGCTTATAATGTATAAAGATTACATGTTACTAAACAGATTTGACATGACGTAGGTGTATCCTTCAATCACTTTATGTTATGTCTCCAAGTTCCAGAGAGCCAGACTTAAAGTCGCCAAGAGGAATACAATCTTCACTATGTCCTTCTTCAGAACGTCAGATCAACCTAACCGTACCATTGCTAGATCATATTTTTCCTAACAGTCATGGCGGGGAGGGCCCAACATACATGGGTTTGCATCAGGCAACTAACTCACTCTGGGTTTAACATGTGCATGTCAGCTAATGCAAACCAATCTACAAGTGGTTCTCCTGAGTTTGTACACCTTTGAGGTGGTGTTCAGAGTTGTTCCCCCTTCAAAAGCCAAGTTCTGAATAATCAACGCAGGTTTGTTTTTTGTTTATATTTGTAGGGAAGGGAAATGGCAAAAAAGGAGGAAAAGGTCACATCGTCATTTTCCCAGCACTTCAAGATTGTTCTCAGTGGATTTCTTACTTTCTTCAAACAGAAGTGAAGCGTGACATTTTACAGTTTGTTTGTTGCTTGTGTTCATTCCATCAGCTTTCCCAACACACACAGAAAGTGATAGCGAAATTTTATTTAGAGGTTTATTGAGCAGGGACAAATAGATTGTACATTGTTTCATATAAAATATAAAATAGATGCCATGCATACAGGTTTCTAGTCAAGACTAATTTTACTAAAACTTACACACAAATGATGATACAGAAGACATAACATACAGGGGACATAAATACAAAAACAAGGACAATGATTAAAGTTAAAAATGAAATCAATAAAAAATAAAAAATTAAATTAAATAAAAATGAAAGTATAGCCGGATGCACATTTGTTGTGCAGTGTATTGTGTATCCAATCGCTCACCCATTGATCTATTGTGTACTATAGATAATTATGGGGTGTAGAATTAACATGCATCATTTGGAGATTTGGAGACATAATTTTTTTCAAGACAAACTAGGTCAAGTAGAGGCAAGCCTGACTTTTTTTTTACCCCAGCAAGCCAAACACATTTCGCATAATTAAATGAGTGACGACGAAAATGTGTATTTGTTAACTCAAGTTATGAATTAAAAACAACAACCATTTTGCTAAGGTGCCTCTAAAGCTAAATAAAATGATCCACCTTGAAACAAAAATACACAGAATTGGTATCATTGCATAACGAGTGGTCAGGCCTGTACCGATAGGGGCCGAGAGTAGTGACCATGATACAGTCACACTACAGTGGCTTGTTTCCCTCTGTGTGTCACCCGGCCAGTAGCGGCTGCAGTGAGTGTCTCTGAAGTCATTTAAGTCACTTTACTGATTGGCGGCATGCTGCTGAGGTCAAGGCTGGTTTGGCAACACAAATGTGCATTTTTGGAAAACTGGTTGGATGGGACTTGCTGGGCACATGCAGGCCCGTCCTCATTGGACGCAGACCTCCCAAGGGATGCCATCGTAGCTCAACACACATTTCCATGCTATGATTTGGTCATGTATAAATAAATTTACTATTTACTTTACTATCTTTATTGGTCATTCTCAGTATTTTTCAGATATGGGAATGAAATGTGTTCTCTGCATTTGACCCATCTTGTGGTACATAGGAGCAGTGGGCTGCTATGTTCAGGAGCCCGGGGAGCAAGTTGGGGTTCAGTGTCTTGCTCAAGGACACTTCAACATGCAGACAGTTTGGAAGTGGGGATCGAAACCGCCGACCCTACGATTAGTGGACGACCCGCTCTGTTCACCCGCTCTATCCACTGAGCTACTGCCGCCCCATGTATGAATGTATGAACAATGCATTTACTGCAGGCTTTCCAAAGGAAAAGTGCAGTAGCCTAAGTGTTTTATGTCTCTTGCCTTGATTTTTGGCTAAAAGCAAGCAACCCCCCCCCTACACCACAACCACCACCCATGACACAATTGGCCACTGCCTGCTATTGGGGTCTGTGATTTGTAGAAGATATGATATCTTCATAAATATTAACAAGCAAGCTGTGGTGGTTAGTCTATACGTCAAAATGGCAGAATTAATATTCATGAGCCAGTAGGGACACATCTAGCGAGACAAGACTGGTTTCAGTGAGGAGGGCGTGTGAAGAACAGTGGGCAGTGATGCAACGCCTTTGCAACATCTCAATATTCCAGGTGTGCTGGCAGCAGATACAGTCTTTTGACCCCACATTGTTCGTACTGAGGAGAACAGAGACCTTTCCATGGCCTTTTCCACCCCATGCTCTCCACACAAACTGCTTGCTCAAATGTGTGGTAGGTGGATCTGCCTTTTTTTAATTTGCTTCACCACAGATGCTCTCGTCTTGATTTATGCATCACAGCAATTCCAGATATCAGATCCTCAGCTTAACTGGGATTGGTTTAGCACTGACCAATCAAGTTGGGCAAGCAATAGCATTGGGGATTCATCTTTGCCAGGCAGGACTAGATTACATAATCCTCGGATTGCTTCTGGAAACTGCTACGACCATCATGTTGATATTTTGATATATTCATATGAATCACTCTGTTATGCATGTTCTGGGGTCCTCACACATTTCTTTGGCATTGGCTGTTTCTCTCTCACACTATCCTCTCCAATCATAGAGAATTCCCCAGCTATTTAATCAGCCACTCGTCCTGGTCCATTAATTATAATATGTATAATGACTGCAGTCGTGGGGAGGGTCAGCTGAATTCTCTGCTTGGCAAACCACGTCTCTACGCTGAGACCTGTACACACTTTCTGCCAGTCGCAGACCTATGTGACACTATGGTCAAACAATCAGGCCCAAATATGTTCTGAAAGGGAGGTATTACATGACACGGATTAATGGGTGGACGATGGGTAGATGGTGGGTGGATGGTGGGTAGGTGGATGGATAGTGGGTGGATGGATAGTGGGTGGATGGTGGGTGGGTGGTGGGTGGATGATGGGTGGCTGTTGGGTAGATGGTGGGTGGATGGTGGGTGGATGATGGATGGATGGTTGTGGATGATTGGTGGGTGGATGGTGGGTGGATGATTGGTGGGTGGATGGTGGGTGGATGATGGGTGGATGGTGGGTGGATGGTGGGTGGATGATGAGTGGATGGTGGGTGGCTGGTGGGTGGATGATGGGTGGATGGTGGGTGGATGATGGGTGGATGATGAGTGGATGGTGGGTGGCTGGTGGGTGGCTGGTGGGTGGATGGTGGGTGGGTGGATGGTGGGTGGATGGTGGGTGGATGGTGGGTGGGTGGTGAGTGGATGGTGGGTGGATGGTGAGTGGGTGGTGGGTGGGTGGATGGTGGGTGGGTGGATGGTGGGTGGATGGTGGGTGGATGGTGGGTGGGTGGTGGGTGGGTGGTGGGTGGGTGGATGGTGGGTGGATGGTGGGTGGATGGTGGGTGGATGGTGGGTGGATGGTGAGTGGATGGTGGGTGGATGGTGGGTGGATGGTGGGTGGATGGTGAGTGGATGGTGGGTGGATGGTGGGTGGATGGTGGGTGGATGGTGGGTGGATGGTGGGTGGATGGTGGGTGGATGGTGGGTGGATGGTGGGTGGATGGTGAGTGGATGGTGGGTGGATGGTGGGTGGATGGTGAGTGGATGGTGGGTGGATGGTGGGTGGATGGTGGGTGGGTGGATGGTGGGTGGATGGTGGGTGGATGGTGGGTGGATGGTGAGTGGATGGTGGGTGGATGGTGGGTGGATGGTGAGTGGATGGTGGGTGGATGGTGGGTGGATGGTGGGTGGGTGGATGGTGGGTGGATGGTGGGTGGATGGCTGGATGAATGGATGGGCGGGAATAATGCCCCACATTGATGACTCAATTAGTCATTCCTCCACCCCTCCCAAGTGGATTTTATTTAAATATAAAAAATAAGTTCCCAAAAGGTAGTTATTTATGGTACTTATTTAAAGTACAAGTCCAACGTAGGATGCAATCCTATCAGAGCACAAATGTTTTTACAAATGCATGTTTATGCTACCTGACCTAGTATTATAATAGTATGAGTATTATGAATATTGCATAAACCCCTTTTCAGCAAAATCGATTAACAAGACTTCAGGATCCCAGAGCTGTGATTTAAATAAGCTGGAATGCAGTTTGTTAAAAACAACAAATGCCCTAAGGTGATATAATTGGTTTTTAATGTATAGCGTCACCCTGCTGTGCCTAACCTCTGTAATATGTGCATATTTAAGATAATCAGTACTTATATGAGTGTGGAATTTTATTGTAACTCCATCCATTAATCACCCTTGTCACCATCTCTGTATGTAAACACAATGCGCTGAGGTCAAATTTAATGAGGATTGTGCAATTTATAGCCAGCAGTTGTAATGACAGGGCACTGAATTAAGATGGCTGAAACATAAAAAATATATATTATTTTTTTTATTACTGTCTTTTACAGCTTTGAGTGCAATAAACTGGCTGGATAGGATGGAATATGAGATATGTACAGCAGATATGCTTAAACCAGGTGTAAATGTTGAATTTAGATCCATGCTTATTTATTTAAATGATGGCTGATATTTAACCAATATGCCAACTACATGTGAGGGACATCTTAACCGCATAAGATGTTATGATGTTTTACTAATGGTGAAATTAATGATACTATGCATAATAGTTGTACAATAAAAGCACTCAATGTCAAGTTGCTCTTTCAAACTGTTCAGAAAATGTTTAATCAGAATGTTTGAAAGAGGAAAGTGAAACTGTAGCATAGGACGCACACACAAACACACAGATAAAGACCAATCTACACAAACGATCAACAAAATAACTCAAAGTGGCTTCCTCTTCTACAAGGGCCCTAATCAGACTGAGATATATATGTACGTATATCATTATGTACCTGTATCATTATTCTTTTTTTTTTTTTTTTGCCTCCTAGTTTCCTAAAGCGTCTTTCAGATATATGGAAAGTCTTCTATAATTCAAACATAACATTATTATGATTTTGAGTATTATGATGATGATGATGATGATGAGGATGATGATGATGTTGATGATGATGATTATTATTATTATTAGTATTATTATTATTATTATTATTATTATTACTACTACTACTACTACTACTACTATTATTATTATTAATACACTTGAACGAAGCCCTGTTTATACCAGCACTCCACTTCTGGAGCCATTATCCTGGCCTACAGTGCAGCCAGTGTAACATGGTGCTAATTCAAACACTGCATCTGATCCCTCCAGCCTTTACTGTCAATTTTTACATTTCATTTGTATGTTGTTCAAATTAGCCAAGCCCCATTCTCTGAAAGCATGGACACGCTTCATTTATTGAGCCTCACGGCTTCAAAAGACAGCAAATCACACACACGCACACACACACACACACACACACACACACACACACACACACACACACACACACACACAGACTTATTGATTTGATGACGTATTTCTCTAAGCAAGGTAGACTTCAGTGTAACAACCATTGAGCTGGTTCATTGTTGTTACCCTACTGATGATTTCACAAGCTTTGTCGGGATAAAAACATACACCACAGATTTAAACGCTCTTGTTAATTTGATTTTATGGTGTACTTGAAGTTGTTGGCATTGCATCAACTGTTGCCAGAACCCGGTTTTGAAATCACACCGAATGCGTATGACCACATTTTATTCAGATGGACCTGCATGTATGCGGTGAATCAGTAAAACCACCAAGAGTTTGGTGGGACATTTGCCCTTCAGATCGCGTGACGTTCACTCTCTGGAATCTTGAGAAACTTCGAGTGGGGGGGGGGGGGGGAATAACAACAAGAAAAACAAACATGATATCGTAGAGACGAATGGAGGCCCAGCCTCATCGACTGAAAGGAGACCCAGGAAGGTGGCGACCTCAGCTCTGGCATATTAGAATCAGTAAGGTCACAGGGACACGACGGAGAGCGGGAGAAAAGAAAGAGTGCAGTGAGGAAGTGTTTCAGGCCTAATGATGCAAAAGCCTTGCCGCTTTTTCCCTCCGAATTTCTAAGATGGATATCGAGCTTTATTTTTGGAACAAAAGATAAATATTTAATCAGGCTGAGAGAGAGAGGCTGAGCGAGAGACACCGAAGAATAACAGCGTGAGGACGGGGCAGCGTAGCCAGCTTAGAGGTTTGGAAAGCAGCAATAATTCATGGCCGTTCCCGTTTGATGTTTATAATTTCACCACCGACGACAGGGGGGATGTTCTGACCTCGAATAAAACAAATAAACACGCGCAAAGACGCACAAAAAAGGGACAAAAAAACCCCGAAAAATCTTGAAAAAAAATGGCCCCTCCAAAAAAAGTGAACTTTCAGTTCTCAATTCAGTTATCAGTTATATTGATTCACCGCAGCTGAAAACGCTTGACTTGGTTCGCCCTTTGTGGTGTCACTTCGTGAACGGATAAAACTAATTACGTGAATGAGAAGCACTTGAAATGTGACCCCGGTGTTAATTATGGCCGGCTGGGATTTTATTTCTGGCTGCCCCTTGGTGCTGCTTTCTCAAGATCAAAAGGTCAAGCTGGTTATTAAGAGTTGTGTAATTGCTGCCCGTTCTCACCGAAGGACCGAGGGCGCAATTGTTGTTTTTGGCTGGTTGTGTATTTGTTTTTGCCATGTTTCTTTGTTGTGATACTTTTGAAAAGCTGGCAAGACTCTACACTTGACTGGCCTCAATCTTTTTTTTTTTGGGGGGGGGGGAGCTGGGGGAAGTGGCTCTATGGACCCCCTAGTGCTTCATTCAGACATTCAGACACACACCACTACTACTAAAAGAAACCTTTCATCCTTCTTTGAAGACCCCCCCCCCCCCCAGTTGCAGAAAGTGATGGAGATTGTGTTTCTCCTGAGCCAGAGCCACAATTTTTTCAGTACAAACCCCCCCACCCACCTCACACACACACACACACACACACACACACACACCCTCACACACACACACACACACACACACCCTCACACACACACACACACACACACACACACACACACACAGAGCCGAGGCATCTGTTCAGAGAGTCACAATTGTGTTTTTTTGCCCTTCCTCCTCCAGACGGAGATCCAATTTTCCATCCCTTAAATAGATTGTCCTCCATTATCACTGTGGAGAGACGTGACGTGCTCTCAGAGATTGCCCAAGGGCTGCGAGCGCGGTGTTGATCCCGTGTGATCGATCGACCGCGCGCCTTCCGCGTGCATCAGAATGCTAATGCTAACGTGATCATGCACTCATTGGCATTAGCGTTTGTCGTCATAGCAAAGCCACTCTCTGTCGCCACACCAACGAGTGCCAAGTGGAGGGCTGGCCGGGGGTTACATGATGGACTTGACGGGCCACTTTGCAGTGTCAACTCATTTGGAGGACAGGTTCAACGTTAATAAACTTTTAACAAAACAACCAGCGGCGCTCTGTACAGCAGCGAGTTCGGGGCTTAGGGCTTAGACACACTCAGCATGTCTTCAACCATGTCAGCAACATGCCCAAACAAGCTGTGGTCCATTGTCTGCAGTTCACTGGGTCACTTGAAGGCCATTATATGACACTAACTACAATTAGAGGAGTCTCTGTATGTATCTATGGACTGCAGTTTTTTCTCGATAACCACTCATTCGATCGACTTCACACTTGGCGGTCGCATGGGAACCCAAGGAAGGTCTAGTGGGAAGTTGTTTGGATGAGCGCCCCAGCCATTGGACCGTTCCAATGAGGCACGTTCTGAACGGGCACGGCACTAGTATGCCTAAAACCCAGAAAAGCACGCTTCGACTAGAATCTGTCCCACAGGGGCTAAAATGTGTGTGTGTTGTGTGTGTGTGTGTGTGTTGTGTGTGTGTGTGTGTGTGTGTGTGGGGGGGGGGGGGGGGGGGGGGGGGGGGGGGGGGGGAGACTGTAAATCCAGGTCACATGATCTATTTGTCTATTTAGTTAGCTGCTTTGTCGCTCTGATGCGAGATATATGAGAGAGCCATTCTCCTCGCCCGCTTCTGTATGCACACTGTTAGGCGGGCCCTCACCTCCCCTCTCGTCACCTCACCTTGCCTCGCCACCCTTCACCTCCCCTCGTTTCCTCTCACCTCACCCATCCGTCACATTCGCACCAAATATATTTCACAGCTGATCATCCACCCCTCCCCAAGTCTCCTCTCCACTTTGATCACACACATGCGCGCGTAGGTCTGTGAATAGCAGGCTCTCCATCTCCCCGCCCCCCAATCTACAGAAACCATTTGATCTTATAACAGATTGACTTATCTGTGTGACCTTGGGGTGCCTCTGATAGCACTTGTGTTGTGTGTGCATTGTGCGTGTAGTGTGCGTGTGTGTCTATGTGTGTGCAGTGTGTGTGTGTGTGGTGGTATGGGAGTTTAGTTGTGTCTGACGTGTGTGTGTGTAGCCTGGTGTGTGTGTGTGTGTAGCGTGGTCTGTGTGTGTAGTCTGGTGTGTGTGGGTGTAGTGTGGTGTCTAATTTGTGTTTCTCTGTGTGTGTGTGTAGTGTGGTTGTGTGTGTCTAGTGCATTGTGGAGTGGTGTGATGTGTGTTGTGTGCATGTGGGCTGACTTCAGCACCTCGGACAGTGACTAAGTACCCACACAGAGGGGAGACTGGTCGGGGAGGTCATTCATGACCAATTTCACTCAACACACCTGCTGCAGGTTTGGTGATCAGCCGCACCTGCAACTACTCCTGAATTAAGCCTCACCTGCTTGCTCATAAACCTGATTATCTCCTAAGAGAAGGAGGGATTACAGTTTTTGATTAACTGTGTCAAGAACCACCTTCTTACCAGGAAGGGGACTTGATTGACGTGCAGGCGTGACAGCATGCCTGAAACACTTCTAGAAAAACAGGCCTGTGACCTCAACACTTTCTCAACAGTAAAACGGTTTTGCCCGCAACACCATAACATTCTATACGCTTCCTTGATGAATAACACTGTCTGTTAAAGCTTCCACTGGTGTGAGGCTTGGCTAATCTATCAGGCTCTTGGGAGACAACTTCGAACTCTTTCTTTTTCTGTCTGCAAAAGAATCTCAATTATGACTCCAGTCCAGATAATGAGCCTGACAGCTGAATTTGGAGTGGTCCTATTACATCTGATTCATTCATTTTCACACAGAGCTGCGTCTCCCATGCTTTTCCTCTCTGTCTGCCTCATCACTTCTTACTAACTTTGTAGGGTAGTCTTGCCCAAGGATACCTTTACAGGTTCGGTTTGGGGACACTGATGCGCACCAAACCCAGAACCTTATCGGCCAGGAGGTGAACTCCCTAGCCAATACACCATTAACCCTCTATTAACACGGTGCATTGTTTGTACAGTTATGTTATTTACGTAGGAGGAAAAGTGCCTTGGGCCACCACCGTCAATTCTACAGTAAGATGAAGACTGCATGGGACTGCAGCCATTAAATATTCCTGTGGTAAACAAGTACTTCCACAGCCTCATTAAATCGTCTAGGCATGAGACTAAAGGGAGAGTCGAGCAGTCAGGCAAAGGGCGATATCTCTTGCCAAGAGTAAGGACACTTTAACTACTGGTGCCAAATAAAAAACATGGCCTGTCTAAAGCATCTATGCTTCTTCACTCAAGATTATAAACCCATTCCAGTTCTTCACTGTGATTGGCTGAATCGACTCAGTGCTGGGAAACAGTTTTTATTTGTTTTATTTTATGTAGTACCGTTATTCCTTAATTAGTTCATTAACCTTTGTAGTTTTTGAAAGCTGGTATCTCGGGCCAAATGAAAAAACGTAAAATCTTTCATCTTGCGTAAAGCAATACGTTAACAATTCTCTTTTTAATGGTTTTGTATGGAAGTGTGTACTGTGTCAATTTCCGTTGTTGCTTGTTTATTACAAAAGTAGATTAGTAACCTTCGGCCCCAGATGTATTTGCAAACACTAATATCTACCTTTCAATACTCCCTTTTCCTTCTCCTTCTCTTTCCCTCCCTTTCTTTTTTACATTCCTCCACTCAGGCAGAGATGGAGCCGTCACCAAATTGTCTTGTAAACATCGACCTGTGAGCCTCTTTCAAACTGTTACTGCTATGAAGGAGTATATTAAACAAACCCGGCTTGAAAATATCTATAAACAACAAAGAGCTAGTGCTGGTGGTGGCACAAACTGAATCAATGTGAGTTTTCTTGTAATAGACAAATACAATTATTCCCCATGCCAAAGCACATGCTATGCCGGGGGTTTGGTAAGGCAGCTAATCCACAGATACAGACACATACATATTGATGAGTGACTCTAAAGGCATGGCAACAATTTGTGCTGACATACGAGTGGAGTGGAGGTGGGGACAAGGCGGTGAACTGGGGGGGGGGGGGGGTCCTTGGTATAAAAAAAAATAATAATCGCTGACCGAAGTGGTTGGGCAACGCGGGGGTAGGAATTGCACTACGGGGACGGTGCTTAAGGCGGAAGAAAACCGCTAAAGTATTGCAAATAATAAAAGTGCCCACGAGTTAGTTATTTGTGGTAATGGCGTGATGTGTCCGTTATGGCCCCCAGAGGAGGGGGAGGAGAGGGAGTGCCAACTCACTTAATTAGAATGAATGGGAGAGAACTTTGGTCGGAAATGAAGAACCGCTTCTTCAGTGGGCCTGCACATACAAAGGCTCAGGGCAGGTCGATGCTTGTGTGAACTGATATGACCAAATTATTACATTCTTATTTTAATAGGGACAAGATATTTTCACCACTTTGTGCTCCTCTTTTTTTTTTTTTTCGCTAACTGCCTCTTAACCTAATGTTGTTTTTGGTCAGCCGGTCAACCGGTTGCTATTGAAATATTTCATAATTTGTAGATGTTTTAATAATCGACTTAAACAAGTCATCCTTTATTAAAACACACTCAGGGCTAATCCTTGCCCAGTCACAGCGCATAGGCTCTGCAAGGGTGCCTCTCTAAAAGAATACAAAAAGTAATCAACAGATCTCAGGTGTGCGTTATAAGTCTTCCCTTGCTTGGAGCAGCGGTGGAAGAGAGTTACAGAAACCCAACAATTAATTGGGCCCCATGCGTGTCTTACCTCGTGTTAGGCCTGCGGTGCTGGAAGGATCAAACAGTAATCTCTACTGTCAAGAGAAAGACACACAGGAATTAGTTCCCGTAGGCCACGTTTATTAGAGGGGAGGCGGGAAATCATCTTGCTACATTGGTGTTGACAACCATTCAATGTAATGACTGAATAAAATGTTATAGAGGTGTGGAGGAGAGGTTGTGGTTGTGGTAGTGTTTTGTCATGCATTTTCTGACAAAGCTAGACAATTAGTTCCAAAGCGGCATGCTTTGTTTGCTATTATGGTAGATTTTCATAAATCAAAAAAACTAAATGAAGACCAAAATCACTGATAAGCAATATTTGGCTTTGGCTGAAGTACCAACGTACCAAAGCTTAACCAACACAAGGGACTATGCGATCACAAAATGGGCAGTTGCCCATATATCTTTGGACTAACATTAGGCAAGACTTTTACACAACTTTTACTTTGAAATGACAGGAACAAGAAGACAGACTAGTACCGGAAGTGAAGCACGACACGTTCCGTGTTTATGTTGAATGCATTATTACCATGTATTTACCCGTGTTTTGTAACGAATAACTAACATGTAATTGTTATTCATTATCATTTCAACCTTCCCCCTCTAGACCTTTTCAACTTGCGTTACAACAATACTGCATGAAAAGGTAGGATGCTTTATCCCTTGTTGAGTGCAAGAAACTGTCCGGTCTGCAACTCCTGAAGGTTTAATGTCGTCTCGTCATAACAGTCCGTATACTAACAGCACGGAAAAAAAACACCTACCTCTGTTTTTGTAATCATGAACGAGTTTGAGCAGCTTCCATAAAGAATGTCGTAACTGACCAATTGCTGAGGGATATTCCCAGATGAGTAATGGATTATGACACTGATTCGAAATTAGCCAAATGTGAACATTTGCATGGTTTTAGCGACTAGGAGTCGTTAAATTCAACGTCAATGTGGCTCAGCTGATAATGCCTGAGTTTTTACTGACAAATTGCCCTTGTTGGAATTTCAATTAAGGATCCGAAGGTGCATTTGTGCGGAGTGACACGCCCCCTGAGTGAATGGCGCCCCTCAACCTGTCCTTCTCCGCCTGTGGCTTCCTGGGTATCTACCAACTGGGGGCTGTGGGGGCCATCCTCAGACACGGAGACCGACTGCTGGCATCCCTTAGGGCCTGCGCTGGGGCCTCGGCAGGTGCATTGGTGGCTGCAGTGCTGATCACAGCACCGGACAAGTTGGAGGTAAAAAAAAAAAAAACCCAGAGGAGCCCTTACATTAACTAAATAAATATTAAATAATATGTATGTGTGTGAACGCACACTGCATAACACACTTACATTGCATGAAAAACTCAAAACACTGGATGAAAACAATTGGATGAGTAAGTAGGTAAGTACTATTTTGATGTACCTCTGATTGCATGGTAACTGAAAGTGTCAACCTTAACTCCTCTCTCACAGCACTGCAAAGAGTTCACCTATAAGTTTGCGGCAGACGTGCGGAGCCAGAAGCTTGGAGCTATGACGCCAGGCTATGACTTCATGCTGGCGCTACGGTAAAAACCTCACCTCGCCCTGCCAAACAGCAGCCGGACGCAGCGCTGACGTACTGTAAATATCATCACGGACAAACAGGCTTAGGAACAGCTTCTACTCCAGAGCCATACAAGGATGCATCATGCAGTCGACGTAACAACTGCACATTTATATGTAGCGTAAATATTCCTAACTGCACTGCTTGTACATGGGTGCCTACAATGCAATTTCAATTTCAGCAAATGGGTAATATCCAGAAGTTTTATATCTTGTGTTTTATAGGTTATAGTTTTATACAGTAATGTTTTCCCATTAGAGTTGTTAGTCAATTTAGCTGATTCTGTTGTGTACTTCTATTCTACATGATGTCATAGTTAGCAGTGCTGAGCATGATGGATCCTCAACCCGGTCTCAACCGAGTCTCACAAATCAGACTTTAGAGTTAGGATGTGAACGCAAGCCTGAAACCGGGCGGCTCACTTTCTTTTACTTCATATTAGTTGTGACCAAACATGACACTGTTACCCACATGCCCTGCATGGCAGCCTTGTTGGGCTGTAATGGTGAACAGATAAACACGAGCGAGAGAGAGAGAGAGAGAGAGAGAAATGACAGTGTGTCTCTGGACCATCCAGGAGCGGGATTGAGGACATCCTGCCCAGTAACGCGCACACCGTGGCGGGGGACAGACTGTGGGTGTCCATCACGCACGCCAAGAGCGGAGAGAACAGTCTCGTCTGCCGCTTCACCTCCAGGGACGAGCTTATTATGGCATGTTGTCTGCTGCTGGTTCTCTGTCTCTCTCTCTCTCTCTCTCGCTCTCGCTCTCTCTCTCTCTCTCTCTCTCTATATATATATATATATATATATATATATATATAGAGAGAGAGAGACGTCTGTCTTTCTATATATTTATATTTATTACTATTTATTATTGTTATTTATCTATATGTCTCTTTATCTCTCTCTATATCTCTATATCTATGACTGTGTTTTATGTGGAACCCTCATTTAGAGGATTAGTGTGACTCACTATAATGCTCCATAACGCTGTCTGATCACATGAACACACCGTGTCATGAATGCATAAATAATACGTGTGCGCCGCTCCATCTCTGATCATCTCTCTTTGGATGAATCTGATGGCAATGAAAGCTGCATGGGAAATGGCCCGGGAATAGATGTACATCAGTTGTATACTGATTTTACAGTGCGTTGTGGGTAATTAGTGGGTATGTAAGTGGGGAGCCAGAGTTGAACGCTTACATTTCGGACAACACTATAAAATGTTGACACCCTAAGTTGTGCACGAAAAAGGGCATGAGTGGATCAACTCAAACCGCCCCCCATCTATCACTCTCTCTAAATTGCATTTGTTTGAAATAATTGACATCTCCCTCTCTCTCTCTCTCTCTCTCTCTCTCTCTCTCTCTCTCTCTCTCTCTCTCTCTCTCTCTCTCTCTCTCTCTCTCTCTCTCTCTCTCTCTCTCTTTCTCTCTCTATTTCTATCTCTCTCTCTCTCTCTCTCTCTCTCTCAATATTTACCAATCGGTGCATGCTGATCGATTGACTGATAGCCTTCCGTGAATAAATAAAATAAAAAATACTAACTTAAAAATACTAAAAACATCAATAAATACTAACATGATTTGGCACTTTCAATTTTTAAAGGCGAGCACAATTATGAATATTGTTTTTTGTTAAGGTCTTTCCACAGACAATCAGCAAAAGTGGATGACAGTTGGCTGACTGATGTAGCCTTGTGTTTCTGAAGGCTCTGCTGGCGACTAGTTTTGTCCCTGTTTATGCTGGGTTTCGACCGGTGGACTTTCGTGGACAGGTAGAACACCTTCAAATGATTTCCATCTGTGTTTGTACTGCCAGTTTGGAATGCCTGCATGATAGTAATACCTACATTATAATAATATTGTGTAATGAATGGCCCTTTTTGACAAATGATGCAGACGGACAGACAGAAATACTTTAATAATCCCAGAAGGAAATTGCTTTTGTTACAAATACTCCAGTGGAATGGTAAAAAGGTAAAAGAAGGCAGGCATCGGACAACAGAACGAGACTAGAACTATGTACATTTTCCCCTGAGTAACCTCTAGTGGCTTACGTTGTACCTATAATTGTCGTCGAAAACGTCAAAAAAAAAAAAGCTGCACTAGGAAAGTATAAAACAAAAGCTTGCGAGACTAAAGGGAAGTGCAGTTGCTTGGGTGCTCGGCTCCCAAACACAAGGTGTTCCGAGCCAGCGCTCAATGTCTGTCACCTACCTGAAGTCCTTCTTGAGCCTAAGATGGGGGTCACCCCTGCCTGCCTCAAAATGTTAACCCTGAATCTAAATGCATGACAAGTCGCTTTGGATGAAAGGTCAAACCCTGCCATCCCTCGCCATCCTCTCCCCACCGCCAGCCTCTCATCACTGGAAATTGAGGAGCGGTCGACAAGTGACATTTCCGGTCCGATTCGTCCCTCTTTCTCAACAGAGCCCCTAAACGGCCGTCAGAAGCGATTACACGCCTCTTTTCTATTTGCTGACTCAGTGAGCATCTCTCTCTCTCTCTCTCTCTCTCTCTCTCTCTCTCTCTCTCTCTCTCTCTCTCTCTCTCTCTCTCTCTCTCTCTCTCTACTTCTTCCTGATTGAGTGAGCATCTTGCTTCATTTTATTTCCTGACTGACTGAGCATGGCTTGCGATCTCTCTCGTTCTCACTCTCAGTCTTTAAAAGGGCTTTATTGGCATGGAAGATTTACATTGCCAAAGTGATGTTATATGTATAAGCAATGAGAATTTTTAACATTTTGGCAACAATACAATACAAAATGCTTTACTGACAATGTGCAAAACAAATTGAAACGCTGTCTTAGAAGGGCATTTAGACGCTTTCGTCCAAAGCGACTTACAGTCAGTACATTTGTGGGGTTCAACATGTGGACAGTTGGAGGTGGAAGGTTGGGAGGTTAGTGGATGACCGGCTCTACCCAATGAGCTATAGCACCCCCTAAACTGTCGATACTGTAGAGGCCATAGAGTTGAAGTATTGGTAGTTAATGTGTTGATCATTTTCCCTCTGTCTGTCTGTCTGTCTGTCTCTCAACCAGAAATGGATTGACGGGGGGTTCAGCGATGGCCTGCCCATCCTGCCCGAGGGGCGCACCCTCACCGTCTCCCCCTTCGCCGGACTGTGTGTGGACGTCTGCCCCACGCACACGGGACTGTCCCAGCGCCAGTTCAGGCACGCCAACATGAACATACTGGTGAGGCGCGCCACGCCCACCGTCCCCATACCCGCGGTTCTACCGCTTACACCTCCGTCGCCGCGTCGTGGGGATTAGTGCCTGTGACACGCTGGGGAAGGAAGCACGAGCTGGTTACGGGCTGAGTGAAGGTTTCCCTTTCAGACGCTGGCGTGTTTGAACTGAACAATAGCGAGGAACTGTAACATGTTGGTAGGCTTTCTAAAAGAACGATGGTATTTAACTATGAGTTTACCATGAGCATTGATAGAGAGCCTTGTGGGAGCGAAGGTGGTCCATCCCACAGAAGGTACTGGGCCCGTCCCCCAACGGGAGCCTCGGTTAAATCTGGACGGCCCCTTTAAGCATGGCGCCCTACCCACTAGTACAATTCACAGCGAATGCCTTGTGATGAATGCGTCTGCTTAAGATTCAATAGAGAAAAGTGTTGGCCTTGTACATCTGAGAGCATCATGGCATTTTTTAGCACAATTTTGAGCCCACTCAAGAGAGTGGTAGTATATATATATATATATATATATATATATATATATATATATATATATATATAATAGTATGAGTACTATTACTACTATAAGTATATAGTAATGTAAAACCTAAATCATCGCGGGGCATTTTCAAACACTCATCACTGAGCAACGCAACATTTTCCCATAATGACAAACTATTTCACAATTAATTAGTAAACAATGACTAAAAACCTTTCTTTTGCTCCCCCTTAGCTTTCCATGGACAACATCATGCGGTTGAACCAGGCACTGTTCCCGCCTCCTGCTCATCGCTTGCGGCTGCTATGCCAACAGGGTGAAGAGGATGCCATGTGCTTTCTGAAGAAGGAGGGTTGGCTTCAATAACAATGTTTTTGTTTGTTTTTTAAAAATGGCAGGCATGCATTTACTGTATGTGTCACTCAAGTTTTTTTTGAGAGGAGCTTTCGTCTTTATTGGTCATTCTCAGTATTTTTTAGATATGCATATCTCTGCATTTGACCCAACCCATTGTGCAGTGGGACTGCTATGTTCAGCACCCGGGGAGCAAGTTGGGGTTCAGTGTCTTGCTCAAGGACACTTTGACATGCGGACAGTTGGTGGAGGGGGGATCAAGGGGATCGAACCGCCAACCCTACGGTTAGTGGACGACCCTACGGTTAGTGGACGACCCGCCCTGTCCACCCGCTCTACCCACTGAGCTACTGCCCCCTACTGCCAGTCCCAAGTTGGACTTGGGACTGTTTTGCCAAGCGTTGATTTCCAGTCTAACTTTGGTTGTACAAGAGAGCCTGGAGGAAGGCCAAATCGGGCGGTAATTGGGCACATTCATGTTGACCTCAAAGGCAGGACCACAAAACTGAAGGCAAACGTTAGTGAGGGAACTTGACCTGTAAAGGCAGTGGGTCAGGTTGTGTTGTGGATGCCTTGTTAAAGTTGCAGTGCAAACCAAAAGTAGTGGCATCTAGCGGACTGGACGTGGCACAAATGGCAGATAATATTAATTCATTCAGTATGAGTATGTTTTAATTAGTCTATTATCCCATGAAAATAAAAATTGTTGTGTTTGTTACTGCAGAATGAGCCCTTTATTTCCACATAGTGAGGGGGTCCTCTGCCACGCAGCCCACCATGTTGCACCGCCATTTTTCCACAGCATCCCCAGCTTCACATGGGATTTCTCTGCACTGCTGCAGTCAGAGCAATGAACCCAGATTCCTGTAGCCTAGTGAGCATCTACATGACAAGAATGTGTTTTAGAGCCTATGTCAGAAATATGACTGAATAAGACATGCACATATTTTCAAAAACAGTCCATACTAGACGTTTTCTTATGAGTGGGAACTCTGGCCGTTGCAGTTTGAAAACGCAATGTTTTAGCCATACACAGTGTGTACGGCCGTACACTACCTGTGTCAACTGGACGTTTCACCAGGAAATGTACAATAAAAATGCTACAAAAATAAGAATGTTGTTCTGTGAAGCTCAATTCGTGCAGCATGGCATTACAGTGGCTGGGTTAAGGGCTTGATTCCCACTGGGGCCACCTCATGCTGGGAAATGCATGCACTGACTGTACTGTAGCACACCATTAGAAGCCTCCTTCTTGAGCAGCACTGTTTGTTGAGAGGTTTTAAGGCCCAGCTCTACTCCTCCACAGGGGGGTTGAAATCTCTCCATAGGGAGTCACAATAACAAAATAACTCAAAAAGCTTATATGCCTGTATTTATTGAATACGCCGTTGTATCTAAGAGTTTCATTTAGAGCCGGTCAAGGCTTACTAACAAATTAGTGTGCTAAGGCGTTGTTTCCCAACCTTTTTCACAGCGTTTAGCACGTCCAGGATGGATCGTTTGGGGCGATGGTTGAATATTAACGCGTTACGACTTCCGAACGTACGCTGAAGGACAGGCGGCGGCCGTGCATGAATGCTGCCATCAATTAGCCCTCCCTTAAACTTTAAGGGAGCGGGTTATGTCTGTGGGGGCTGGCTCACCCTAAACATCAGGTCTGTCAAGGTTCATGGAGGAGGGTTTGATATTAACATTTCACAGTTTCACAGTTTGTGAAACGCACGCACATGCAAAACATGCCCTCGCACACCGCCTCCCTATAGGTGCCTGAATCCTGTATGAGCAGGATTTGCGTGTTTTAATTAAATCTTTTCCCCTGTCTGTATGCCCGAACTTAGAATGGAAGAGAAATGAGACCTCCTTGGAGATATTACTAGTCCTGCACTGCTTTTACAGAACAGTAGCTTAGTGGGAGTAAACATTTTTCTTTAGTGTTAATGTGGGAGAAAAGACATAGATTCCCTTCATATCTTGATTTAATCCAACATTTGTCCCATGGCTGCACCGATCGACAAATAGTTAGTCCAACTTTTGGACAAGGAAGGTCTGTATAATGCCCTAAAATAACACTTATCCTAAAGTGCTGCTCCTCTATCTAGAGCTCCTTTGTTGTAACTTCACTTTTACCACATGCCAAATGGACAGTGTTTGACCCCCAGTCAAAAAGCTCTGGGTTTGAACCCCAATGTCATCGGTCAGAGTACAATGTCTAACCCCAAACTTGCTCATTAATGACATACATGTCACTATGGCTGAACGCAACTGCTAAAAACAGTTAGTAATAGATCTACCGGTGGACTGAACCAACTAGTCTGTTGTCCATCTATCATACTGGTCGGACACACCCATTTGTGATGTCAATAGAGGGTAGATTTTGAAATGGGGCCCTTTAATTATACAGTTATTTCATCTGGCTTAGAGATCCCATGTAGTTTTTCTGCATGGTTCAGGCTGTGCTCCAAGGGGGGAACTCTCTGTATGAAGGCACCATGCTTCAGGCGATGGTTCTCTGATCCAGCCCAGGGTTAGCCTAGTCATCATACTGCTGCTGACTCACCCACGGTGCACCTGCACGCACACAAGTGTGCAGTTAACACAAATTTGCATGCACTTTGTTGAAACGAGCTAACGTGCGGTAGGCTGCTTTTCCCTGCCACTGCAAGTTTTAAATGCAATCCTGCACTTGCACAGCAGGAAGTAGTTTTTCAGTTAAAATTACTTCTCTCAGAGCTGCATTTGTTTTCTTGATTTTGGAGCTTATAGTAGTGAGACTTGGAATCCATTAAGTTTTGTAGCGTGGGTACAGTGTACACAAATGTACCCCATCGTAGAAGAGTCACAGTTTTTTCATTGCAATTTCTTTATGAGATATTGCGTCTAGGACAGATGAGACTTCTAAATGCAAAATAGCACACAATAGTTGTAGAAACATAACCAATTTAATGTATGCATACACCAGTCTACGCTATAGCAGAGTGAGCCCAGAACACAGAGCCACAGAGTCTTTTAAAGCAGTTTCTCCCCCTCCCCAGAGGGACATGGTCTTTACATCAAAGGAGACAGAGTTTCTCCAGACAGCTATTGTCCTTAAGGAAAGGTGGCACAGTTTCCCCCCTTCACTGTAATGCAATTGTCCTTATCAAAGGTGGGAGATGTTTACCAAAAGGCCAGAGATTCCTGCGTCCTCACCAAACAGGTTACCAAAAGGGGCGCTTGCTTACAAGTAGTAGTTAACAAATGGGGTGGTTAATCAACACAACCTGAAAAAGCAAACACAACTAACATAAAAATGATGTTTTTCATTACACTGTATGTAGACGTATCCCATTGTAGTTGAGTATCAGTAGAGACATATCTCATTGTAGATGAGGAACAGTACAGACATATCCCATTGTAGTTGAGTAACAGTAGAGACATATCTCATTGTAGATGAGGAACAGTACAGACATATCCCATTGTAGTTGAGTAACAGTAGAGACATATCTCATTGTAGATGAGGAACAGTACAGACATATCCCATTGTAGTTGAGTAACAGTAGAGACATATCTCATTGTAGATGAGGAACAGTACAGACATATCCCATTGTAGTTGAGTAACAGTAGAGACATATCTCATTGTAGATGAGGAACAGTACAGACATATCCCATTGTAGTTGAGTAACAGTAGAGACATATCTCATTGTAGATGAGGAACAGTACAGACATATCCCATTGTAGTTGAGTAACAGTAGAGACATATCTCATTGTAGATGAGGAACAGTACAGACATATCCCATTGTAGATGAGTAACAGTAGAGACATATCTAATTGTAGATGAGGAACAGTACAGACATATCCCATTGTAGATGAGTAACAGTGCAGACATATCCCATTGTAGATGAGTAACAGTGCAGACATATCCCATTGTAGTTGAGTGACAGTGCAGACATATCCCATTGTAGATGAGTAACAGTACACAGACATATCCCATTGTAGTTGAGTTACAGTACAGACATATCCCATTGTAGTTGAGTAACAGTACACAGACGTATCCCATGGTAGAAGGCTGTCATCCTCAGCCACCTCAACACCACAGGCCTTCAATAAGCAGGCAATGATAGAGGAAGAGGAAGACAGTTGAATCCTAACTGGCCCGGCTGACCCTGAAACGTGGGGTCTCTCGTTTGTGTTCCTGCTCAAGGTTTCTTCCCTCTGGATTCAGGGAGTTTTTCACTTCGCCCTTTAGAGGACATAGGGTAAGATTGATAGATAGATAGATAAAAACTTTATTGATCCCCTAGGGGAAATTCAGGGTCCAAGTGGCTAAAAGACATAGAGACATCACACATAACATGCGAACATACACATACAGCATAAGCAGGATAAATAACGATAAAATTATATAGAGGGTGTCGTATAAAATACCAATGATGAATAAAGGAGAACCAAATCCCAACCCGTGTTATTATCTACAAGCAGGGTGCTTGTAGATAATAACACGTGCTATTGCATGCGTACCCTCTGATTGGCCGTTAGGGGTACCCGGTCACCCTCTGATGCAGCACCTCTTCTCCGCTTGATGAAAGTGAATTGAAGTTGCATTTACAGGTGGAGACGGCTGCTATTCAGCCTCAGAATGAACAAAACCAAACACTGAGAAGTCTAAGCAGCCCACTGCTCCTATGTACCATAGGATGGGTCAAATGAACACAGCAGCCCCACTGCTCCTATGTACCATAGGATGGGTCAAATGAACACAGCAGCCCACTGCTCCTATGTACCATAGGATGGGTCAAATGAACACAGCAGCCCACTGCTCCTATGTACCATAGGATGGGTCAAATGAACACAGCAGCCCACTGCTCCTATGTACCATAGGATGGGTCAAATGAACACAGCAGCCCACTGCTCCTATGTACCATAGGATGGGTCAAATGAACACAGCAGCCCACTGCTCCTATGTACCATAGGATGGGTCAAATGAACACAGCAGCCCACTGCTCCTATGTACCATAGTATGGGCCAAATGAACACAGCAGCCCACTGCTCCTATGTACCATAGGATGGGTCAAATGAACACAGCAGCCCACTGCTCCTATGTACCATAGGATGGGTCAAATGAACACAGCAGCCCACTGCTCCTATGTACCATAGGATGGGTCAAATGAACACAGCAGCCCACTGCTCCTATGTACCATAGGATGGGTCAAATGAACACAGCAGCCCACTGCTCCTATGTACCATAGGATGGGTCAAATGAACACAGCAGCCCACTGCTCCTATGTACCATGGGTCAAATGCAGAGAACACATTTTGTTCCCATATCTAAAAAAGTACTGAGAATGACCAACAAATACCAAAGGTTCTTCTCTTCTTCTAAAGTGATAGAGAAACGAGAGGAACTCATGTGTTACTTTGTCCTTCAAGTTATAGTGTGCAGTAGTTTTATGAGTCTTTGATTAACCTTGCCATTGCAAGGACAAATAACAACAGTAATAGTAATAACAAATCAAGACACAATGAATTCACGACATAACTGGAGGAGTTGGTTGCCAGGCAATTCCCAGTGTGACAGGCTGCTGCTGCAAGCGAGAAGGAGTTAAACGCAGAGAATGAAGTTCCACACCAGGCGTTAATAGTGAGCCTCTCACACTGGGGCATTCATGTAAGGCTGCGGGAGCAAACAACAAGTTGTTTTCTTCCATGTTCTTTGTAAAGCAGTTAACCGCGGTCCAGGGTGTAAACAGTGCTATTGACCAATACGGTGGTGCATAAAGTTAACCCTCTCGCGACACTCCGAAGAGGAGCCTTCAAATATAGCTTAATGCGCGGCGGGGAGGCTGAGAGGGCAGCTGTTGACGAGCTGGAATCATTAGTGTCACGGCCACAGCAGCCCGCTGCTGCACTGCTCCAGAACAATACCTACACACTGAGCATGTTTCTTTTATTGTGTATGTTTAACGGCACTATAATATAATTTCCTTGTCCCTTTTTTCAGTCACACACACACACACACACACGCACACGCACAGGCACGCACGCACACACACTCACACACAGTTACATAGTTAAATTGTTGGTCGCATTATGCCACAGTGCCACAGAAAGTGCTCTTATCTCTGTACCAACCATGAAACAGAGATTAAAATATTTAATGTCCAGAAACCCTTACTTGGGGGTTAGTAAAGCAGTGAAACATCTTAATAAAAGGAAGCGGTAAAACAGAAACCGTAAAACAACTTATTGAACCAAAAGGTTATCCGGCACATTTTCTGTGTTTAATATCTACAACGAAGGAAGGAAGAAGTATTTCATTTTGCTCGAAACATAAGACGTGTAAACATAGCAGAAGGTCAAAACAACCCTTATTTTTTTATGTTTGGACGATATGAACAGGAGCATCATTTCATCCAAGTGCATGCTCCTTTTTATTATAATCAGTCAACAACATCAGAGGCTCCGCTCCGCCGGCCAGACAGCAGTTCTGATGTGAGCCAAAGAAAATGAATACAGATGGACTCCAGTCTGCGCCGTGGTCATTCCGGATGGCCGACGCCACTTTTTTATTTTATTTCTGACATCACAGCGATACTGGTATCTCTGCCGCTACCAAGAGGAAAGCCAGTGGCTTACATAAAAATAAAAATAAAAACTAATATTAGGGTGGCTCATTTACATTATAGCATTCTAAAATGTCAATCAATTAACTTGCATGACTGAAATGTATGCCATTACAGCATGATCAAATCAGTAGGTAAAAGTGACCAATGTGTGGCAGATTACCACTATTGCATAGAGAACATTTCCATCACCATCAAAAAACATACACACACTTTTATTGCACACAACCTACACCGACTCAACGTAACTCAATAAACACACAATTTGACTCAATAAACTCTTCATAACCAGTGCCCTGTCGGTGTGTCCCTAGTGGTATTGGTATTATTAGTGGTATTAGCTGCTCTGCTGGGCTTGAGGAAACAAATCTAACAGGTCACCAATGAGCGAGCGTGCTGTCAGACTATCGGTCAGCACTGTGGCTAGTCTGATGGTCGCATTTCAACTGTAACCCTGTGTTGCGGTGGATAAAGTGCAGTGCATGTGTAGCGCTTGTCTGGGCCAGTGCTAGAAAAAGCACTATATATCTATCTAGGTACGAAAGAGAGGTAGGCCTAAGAAAAGAGCAAGTTGAACAAATTACAGATTTATTGTTTTACAACAAGGTCATAAACCACACAATATATACAGTAAAGAATAAAGAAAAGAGGAGTAGATTGTAGAATTCAGTTCAGTTCGTTCACGGTGTGTGTATGTTCAGTCCAAGATATTGTCCATGAAAAAAGGTGTGCTTGAAAGGTTCCAGGGGTTGCGTTGTGCTCCGGTCTCCAGGTGTACTGTGTCTCTGAACTATCTGACTACCTGTCTACCTGACGGCAGGACTGGGCTCTGATGTCTCCTCCACAAGCGAATCGGTTCGGTCTGGATCATACGGTTGGCCACACCGCTTCCACCATCCGGGTTTGGCTCGCCATCTCAGCATGCACATTCCAGTATGCTTATAAAACCAATCTACACAAAGTGCAGCATAATCAGTGTCTGTTTCCTAAGTCTAATTCTGACATGAGATCCCATTCACTTCTGTTCTACATGTGCAACCATTACCTGGATACACTCAGATTACATTGAGATAATTAAACATCATCACAGTAACCACTAGTATTACTCTTAATTAGAAGCTTTCATTTTCAATGCGTTATGAAAATAATTGCACAAATCAAAAATAAAGTATGTCATATTCAAGTGCTTATGTTTTCACACATCCTTTTTTTCAGTAATATGTTATGATAATTCATTACTATATCATGTCACTATATTTGACTTAACATCAGAATAATTGAGAAGCGTCTCGCTGCCCGCGGGAAGGCGGGGCGTGACATCACGCCCCGCCCACATCACGGACAAGTGCATTCTGGGATTGAGTAGCCCAAATAAAACCAACAGAAGAAGAAAAAAACGTAATTTTCTCCCACGGAAGATTTTGATGTGTGTAGTGTAAGTTCTTGTATCATGTGCCCATGGTGTGTTAATGCTTTGTGTGCATTGCGTTGTCTCTTGCCTATGTCCTTGCTCTCTGTTAACTGCTGACAGCGCCTGTAGAGCGATGTCAGGCATTGCAGGGGGTTGGCAGAGTAGCCAGGGGGCGGGGACGCCTGGGTATCGGAAAAAAGTGACTGTTTTGTTGTCTCTTGGGTGTTCGCGGTTTAAGGATAACACTACAGCAATTTCGGCGTCCAACTCTTTCTGCACAGGAGTGACATAAAATCGAGAAAGTAGTAAATCAATATGTGTTCGTGAACACTTGATACACCTTGATTTAACATAAAATATTTCACTACTGCACAACGAATGATTTGAGGAGTTCCCATTTATTATTTCTAATGAAACGTAAGAGTTAGGTTACAAAATCACCTGCTGGATATGGATAAAGCGATTTAACGCAAGCAAATCCCAAAATGCACTGGTACCGGTCGGGCGCAAGCAAATCCCAGAATGCACTTGTCCGTGATGTGGGCGGGGCTCCCGCGGGCCGCAGACGTACTTGGAATAATTCAGTGTAACTTGAACTTCATTCAATATATGCATGGCTACTCAGATTCCATGCCTCTGCAATGCACTTGCATAGTACACCATTGCCATCCGCTACTAATGTGAGCTGCGTGGCGGAACCTTAAACAACGTAGTGCTACGCATCTTATAACATTCCAAATCTTATTATGAACATTCTAAATCACAACGCTGACTTGACTCGCAGACTGCCCCAGTCAGTCAAGACGTTAGCTGTAACCTCAACGATACAGTAAGCACGAGCGTGGGGGTTAACATTTTACTCTTTCCCTCCAGGACACTGAACATGGTGCTAACTATGAAAACAGGCTACGAAAGTTTGTTGAAAACATTGCAAATTACTATATTATTGCTCCGATTGGTTTTAGAAAGGTAATTGTTCAAACAGCAACTTATGAACAGTATTTGTTCTCTCCCAAGTTCACTAGCATGATAGCTAGTATTGACTAGCCAGAACGTCTTCACTCACCGGAGATTCAAGTATCGGAATATCTATTGGTATCTCTTCAGTTGGAACGTTCGAGTTGGACATCTAGTTGAAAAATAATCTTATTAGTATAATTGCATGTGAACTATGATAATATTTAGAGTGTTTTATCTCTTATTTCCTACCGAATCCGGGAGCTTCTTTCAACACGTTTGGATGGGAAATCTTGGGAGGAAAAAAAGGATTTCTTGTTCGTGGGGAGTTCCCTTGAACGGTACTCATAGTGCGCCCTCTATAGGCAGTACTCTATAACTACTCCTTTGGTGAGTAGCCCTTATTTCATGGGGGTTACACATGCAGCAGCGCTCCTACGGCGCCACGGGTGGTGGGCCTGTGGGCTCGCCTCCCCGTTGGTCGTCACGGTGACAGCTGCACAGCTGCCCCAGTGAGGAGCAGCAGGGCTGTAGCCATGGCTTCCACAGGATGTGCCCCAGGGACATCTGGTTGTCCACGGGCTCCAGCGAGCGGTGGTGGCGCTCCGCAGCCTCCGCCATCGCCGCCAGGATGGCGTGGAAGGCCGGCTCGGTGGCGGGCGTCAGGGGCGTGGCCTCGGACGGGTCCCGGGACAGGTCGTAGAGCAGCGGCGGGCTGTGGTAGGTCACGTAGGCCGGCGTACAGAGGCAGACCAGCGTGTCCACGCAGGCCGTGCCATTCTCTGGGCTGAAGTTGGGCGTAAAGTAGAAGGCTTTCCAGATGGCGCTCGCTGGAGGACGAAGCAGCATGTACCTTGTGATGTGATGTTCCAGTGCAAATGGGTTCTGGCAAATGGGTTACACCCCTGATTTCCTTCTTGTAGGACTTCGAGGGGCACTGAGCCCATTAAATAGGCATAATGGCTGTCTAGTTCCAATCTTTACTAAATGGTTTCCAGCTTTGTGCATAGCAGGGAGACTTTTCATGGATAACATAATTACAAAAATTGAATTCTGTATCTATAAAATTGCAAGTAAATTATAATTGGGGAACAATTGCTAATCATCTGTCAATAACCTCGTAACAAAATGAAACCCTGACGGTGAGTGGGGTATCAGAAAAGATGTGGATGTTACTATGGAGACTTACAGTTCTGGGGATGCCACCGTACGGCGTTCAGGTAAGCGTTGCAGTAGTGGAAGAGGAACTCGTGCGCCGACCTCTCCACCAGCCCTAGCAGCAACGGCATCAGGTCGCGGCCATCGATCTCTCTGCAGACACACCAAGACATGAGAAGGTGACTCGTCTCTTCGCCAATGGGGTTTTTTTTAAAGTGATGGTTCGGAGTGAAATTCACCCTGAGGTAATTTACACCAATAGTCATGCTAAATACCCCCTCGGATGCATTTTTAGCGACGGTCAATATTTATCAAGTTTAGGGTTATCAGCCGAAAGACTTTGTACTGGAGTGCCGGTACAGTGGGTACATCTCGTCAATGACTCTACTAATAATGCATGGATTGTTACCCAACTTCTGTAGTAGTACATATATGGTCTGTACTCACAAAACGAGGCATTTTAAAGTTTGTAAATACAACAGGAGTTTATTTAAAAGAGCACTTTTCTGATAGCTTCAACTTGCTGTTGCTAACGCTACGGCTACCGTTGCGTCGACGTCTCTTCCGTCTTTCCGGATAAGTTCGTAAAAGTCCTCTTCAAAACTCACAAGTGTAAGGAAAAGGTTAGTGAATTCAACACTCCATCGAAATGTATTGACAACTGGAATAATTGAATACTTGAAATTAGATGGAGTGTTGAATTCACTAACTTTTTCCTTAAACTTGTGAGTTTTGAAGAGGACTTTTACGAACTTATCCGGAAAGACGGAAGAGACGTCGACGCAGCGGTAGCCTTAGCAACAGCTAGTTGAAGCTATCAGAAAAGTGCTCTTTTAAATAAACTCCTGGTGTACTTACAAACTTTAAAATGCCTCGTTTTGTGAGTACAGACCATATATGTACTACTACAGAAGTTGGGTAACAATCCATGCATTATTAGTAGAGTCATTGACGAGATATACACACTGTACCGGCACTCCAGTACGAAGTCTTTCGGCTGATAACCCTAAACTTGACCGTCGCTAAAAATGCATCCGAGGGGGTATTTAGCATGACTATCGGTGTAAATTACCTCAGGGTGAATTTCACTCCGAACCATCACTTTAAGGGAAGTACTGTTAAACCAGTGCCTGCCTCACACGGACTCACATGTGGACGCCTTTCCAACAAGGAGAGGCTGGCATGAATCACATTTTTTTTTGTTTTTATGAATGTCTCTTATCAGTCATTCAAATCTGCACAGTGTGGAACAAGGTATACATTGAAAGATGAACCATTCTTAATTAATCCAAATCCAAACCCGAGACACTTATTAACAGACACCATGAGACATGGATGTGGAACAAAAAAATAATCAGTGTAATTCGACATTGCATGTAGAAAAAACAACAAAACAAAAAACATAACCATGTTTAAAATACAATGTGCTGTGTATGGAAACCTTCCTATGTGTGGGTTATTCTGCCTTTTTCATCTAAGAAAAAGAGTTTAGTTCCACTAAAAAAATCTGATTTTTTATTTTCTTGGCAGTGCTACAAATATGAAGAGATTTGTACTTCAAGCTTTAGCATATGCAAGTCTTTGTTTCACCCATAGTTAAAATCACATCTGAAATGGTCTTAATGGGATCTGTAACAGTTATGTCCCCTCACTCCCCCCTTCACTTACATAACCCCTCCTACTAAAAGCCCTCGCCTCGTGAGACCCCGCTGATCTGAGTTCACATTTAGTTTCTCTCTGCAGAGCAATCTGGTGCTATGACCAATCAGCAGTCGGCAGAGGAGTTTCAGTCCATGACGACAAGGAGTGTCGCAGTCTGTCGAATTAAAAACACAACAGCACCGCTCAAGGAAAGTGCAGCAATTGACGGGGCATTCCGAAAATGGTGTGGCCGAAATAGGCTGAATTATCGGTTGCTTTACTTATTGGTGGTTATAAGATTAACCGGAATCTGCACAGAAGGCTTTCCTCATATTAGAATACTTTGTTTGCCTGTCAATCAAAGGGCAAGAACAAAGAGAGCGCGAGCAGTACTCTGATTGGCTGGAGGTTTTTTCACAAAAAGAAAGGCCATATTTGGAAAGAGATTGCAGGCCGGCCATGGCTGGCCTGATATTCATTGGGAAACACAACCGTGAATATCTGACTGGTCCCATGAGATGACCCCATGAGATGACCCCAAGCCCCCCCCCCGCCAAACAAGCAGAAGCAGTCAGGTGCAGCAGGCTGACCTGTCCTGTGGCAGGCAGGCCCCGGTGAGCTCCGCCACGGTGGGGAACAAGTCCATGTTGCTGGTGGGCTGGTCCTGTACCCCCCCACTGGGGATGGTCCCGGGCATGCTGAGGAGCCCCGGCACACGGATACCGCCCTCCCAGTTGGTGGATTTCCCCGCTGTGCCGACCAATCAAACCGAAGCAAGCAGAAATGAGAGGACCCATATTGAGAGGACTCAAGGCAATGCAAATGTACCTTAACCTGAGCTATACATTACTGCCACGATGTACAAGAGGTTTCTGAATTCTGTACTTCTGTGCTCACGTCTGTAATAGTTGTCCTTGAAGGAATGGTGATTACGCAACACAGTTGTACTGTCCACACAAAGAGAGAGAGAGAGAGAGAGAGAGAGAGAGAGAGAGAGAGAGAGAGAGAGAGAGAGAGAGAGAGAGAGAGAGAGAGAGAGAGAGAGAGGGAGAGAGAGAGGGAGAGAGAGACAGAGAGATAGAATACTCTTTACAGAGAGAGAGAGATAGAATACTCAATACAGACAGACAGACAGACAGACAGACAGACAGACAGACAGACAGACAGACAGACAGACAGACAGACAGACAGACAGACAGACAGACAGACAGACAGACAGACAGACAGACAGACAGACAGAGAGAGAGAGAGAGAGAGAGAGAGAGAGAGAGAGAGAGAGAGAGAGAGAGAGAGAGAGAGAGAGAGAGAGAGAGAGAGAGAGAGAGAGAGAGAGAGAGATAGATAGATAGATAGATAGATAGATAGATAGATAGATAGATAGATAGATAGATAGATAGATAGATAGATAGATAGATAGATAGATAGATAGATAGATAGATAGATAGATAGATAGATAGATAGATAGATAGATAGAACACCATACAGAGAGAGAGGCAGCAGGTTAAAGCTGCTCCCCCCTCTGAGTGAACCTTGAACCCGGGCTGTTCACACAGAGGGTTTGTGTCCAGGTCGATCTACGTGTATTGACCCGGCGGCGTAATGCGCAGTTAGCACAGCGGTGCGTGTCAAGGACCGGGGTGAGTCAAGGACCGGGGTGCCTCTCGCTCCGGCTACGGAAACGTTGGAGAGGGTAATCGTTGGTTCATTACCGGCAGCCACCTCCAACCTCGAGAGGTCTATTGTTCAGCCCAGGGACACGGCCGCGCGGCTTTTTGTATTACATAGAATTAACAATGACGTCATCCAAACATCAACTCTGTGTGACTGTACTCACTGAAAAAAACTAACTAACGGGTAAAGGGGGCATTTAGCTTTTGTCCAAAGCGACTTACAATCAGTACATTTGTGTGGGTTCGACATGTGGACAGGTGGAGGAGGAGAGGGGATCAAGGGGATTGAACCGCCACCCCGGCGGTTAGTGGACGATCCGCTCTATCCACCCGCTCTACACACTGAGCTACGGGCCTCTATGCATAGGTAGAGGCACAACATGTAACCTTCCTCTGAAACCTCTTCCTTTACCCCTATTGTCCTTCATAAAGCCTTACGTCCAGCTGGGGCTGTACCGTACATTTGTAGATGCCGTTGTAGCCTCCGTGGACCCCGCCACTGGCTGAGATCTCCTCCAGATGGGCACCCTGGTCGGAGGTCAGGTACACCAGCGTGTTGGTCCTCAGGTTCAGTCTGTCCAGGGTCGCCACAATCTGACCTGGGGTCAGGTGTATGGTTAGCGCTCAACCCAGATCACATTACTGGACTGGTTGATGGTGTTGCTGTCTGTCGCAGTACCGTACAGACATATAAACACAAAACATATGTTAATATATCAAAGTATCTCAAAGTCAGCCAATTAACTCCAAACCCTGTCGTAGTTGTAAAGGGTAAAGGGGCATTTAGCAGACACTTTTGTCCAAAGCGACTTACATTCAGTACATTTGTGGGGTTTGACGTGGGGACAGTTGGATAGAGGGGATGGATTCGCCGACCCTGCGGTTAGAGGACAACCCGCTCTGTCCACCCGCTCTACCCGCTGAGCTACTGCTGCCTCTTCTGCCCTGTTCTGATTCCCCCCCACCTCAGGTTTTTGTATAGTTCTTTCTTCCTCAAAGTCTGAAGTGCCGTAGCTTCATTCAGCCACACTGTGGATGCAGTGTGAGTGGCCTGGCTCGGCCATGTGAGTGTATGGTAATTGCTCACCCACTTCACTACTTCGCCAGGGGGAGAAAAACAGGCTGCAGCTGCTGTGCCTTCCCAACCCACTTCCCCTTCTTAATTAATGTGCACGTCTGTATACGTCATTCGCCCCGCTCTCCTTTCATAGTCTTGATGTTTCTCCGTAAGAATCGTGTAGAATCGAGAAGTACTGAGAAAAACCTGTGGAATTTTTCTCAGTACTGAGTAATTCTTCTTCTTATGAGTTACATTCTACTTCTCTATTGTTCCTGTCCCCTTTGACATACCCGCATTCAACCCAAACTGGAAAAGTACTTTTTTTTTTTTAACACAGCCGTAATGTCATTTATCACAAATAAAATCCTCTCTTCTCTAGTCAATGCATGAACTATGCATTTAAATAAAGACAGATGAAAGTAGGCACTAAATTAATTAAGGGATCGCACACTTTAACATACATCTACAGAACCCCCCCCCCCCCACTCACCCACACTCCAGTCAACTTCATGGACGGCGTCACCATAGATACCGTGGCGGCTGGTCCCAAGGAAAGGTGGCGATGCGAACAAGGCGGTGTGCACCTGGAGGAAGGAGAAGAACAGCAGGAAGGGCGTCGCCGAGTTCCTGGAGACCATGAGACACACAACCAGCCACAAGTTAGCCTGGTGTTGTATATATATTTTATATACACACACACAACCAACCACCAGTCAGCCCGGTGTATTAAATGTATATTTTATACACACACACACACACACACACACACACACACACACACACACACACACACATGCACCCGTGAGTTACTTATGAAGATACTCTCAATCTCTGCAATTTAACTTTTTCACTGCAGACGTTCACTTCCGTCCCATGGAAGTGAACGTGAATCAGTAGAATGATTCCCATCCACCAATGACTCAATCAAGCAAACGATGGCTATGGTGAGATGATACAGAGCAGCCGGTGCTCTCCTTCGACCCAGCAGGGTGATCGGTGACTGCAGCCATTACCATCCACATACAGACATTTACCTCCAAAAGCATTTAGAAGTAAAGACATAAACACCTCTCCATGAAGTCCACTGCCTCCCGAGTCATGCGCTGTGTCAGGTTCTGGCTGACGTAGGGCTGCTCCACCACCTCCTGGTCCCGCATCAGGACGCAGTTCAGGGTGGCCACGGTGGCCATCAGTGCCATGTACAGGGCCACCGCGGTGGCCGCCACCAGCACCAGGCCCACCGATGCCCGCCTGCCCACCAGGGGGGCCACGCTCAGGAGGTTGAGGGTGGCGATGGTGACCGTCCCGGCGGCCATCGCCGCCACGTACGGCCCAGCCTGGCTGAAGACCGAGCCGTGGCCGGGGGCGCAGTCCCGCAGGTTGGTCAGCGGGATGCCGTAGAAGAGGTCGAAGCCGTGGCGGGCGGGGTGGTGGCAGTGGTCGCCGGCGTGCTCGCAGTTCAGCCCCAGGTGCCATTTTCCTGGAAGCGGCGGGATTAGTATAAGCTACAGTGGTCGAAGTGACTTTGAACGTTTGACGTCTGTAGTAAAATCACCTGTGGGCTGCCTTGCCCTTGTCGTTCAGTAATATAAAAAGGTACAAATCTTATCTGAAGGTCCTCACTGTGCTCTTTGCACTGCAGCTGTTCTTTACCTCAACTCTTCTTTGAGCCTTTCTCTTTACATTTTTGTGGCACACTTCTTTTGTCATTCCCATTCTACCTATTACTGTATTTTTGTGTATTTCATTTTCATTTATTTACAACACAATTTAAAAAAGCATGAAAAGCAAAGTCCAATACAAAGTTAATATTAAAAAAAAAAACTTTTCATTGACTATCCTTTCATTTCATCCTGAAAAAAAACAAGGCACCAAGGCAGTTTACCAGTGTGGTAAAACCGGACAGACAAAGTGAAAGGTACCTATCATGGCGGTGTTGTAGCCTTGACCTTTGGCTAGCTTGGCGAAGGAGACCTCTTGGTTCGGAAGCCCTCCCGATGATGCAGAGAATATATAGGTGCCCACTCTGCCCAGACCAGCCATGCCTGCCTCCGTGACCACAAAGAAAGAAATTAAATCTCCCTCTCTGTTGGCCACTTATGATTCCAGATTCCATCTGGTGGTGGTGGTGGTGACGGTGGTGGTGGTGGGTCATGATGGTGGTGACGGTGGAGCGTGGCGACTCTTGTGGTGGTGGGAGGACTTGCCTGATCGTATCGGATAGCGCCCGGTGAGGAAGGCGGCCCGGCTGGGGCTGCAGAGGGGGGCAGCAGCGATGTGTTGGGTGAGCTTCACGCCCTCCCGGGCCAGCTGGTCAATATTGGGGGTGCTGTGACAAGACAGGATGGACTGCCCGTCAAACCTGAGGCACGAAGCCCCGGGTAGCGGGGCTGCAGCTAACGGTTATTTTCATAGCCAATAAATGTAAGGATTATTCTCATGGTTCATTGATTAATCATTTAGTCTGTAAAATGTCATAAATAATAGGCAATGGCATCACAAGTTACCAGAGCCCAAAGTGATGTCTGTAATGCACTTATCTGACAAGCAGCCAAGAAAAACTAAACCATTCCTTTAATCATGATCCATGAACCCCATATTTGAATTGAATTGCTATTCATTTTCTGTCGATTGAGTAATTGACTAACCGACTAATCATTGCAACCTTACAAGGCAGAGTTGTCCCCTCAGCTCCTGCGTCACACCTAATGAGCATTCAGTCCACTGTTTCATTTGGCTGGGAATCTCCGTGGTAACAGTTTACACCGTGCTGATGGACACGGCTGTGGTAGTGCCGGGGACAAAAGGGTCGACTCACCTCCTTCACTCATGAGTGACGCAGTCGTTCTTTGTGCATTGATTGTTTTCAATGTTCAAGGAAACCTTGGCGCTAACGTGACACTCCCTACAGAGGACTTATACTGTGGTATGAATTGAGGTTACCAAAATGGTAACCGCAATTCCTCAAATCCTTTGGTAAAAATTCTAACCATATTTGATACAACAAGCTCTATATATATTGTTCTGGACAGTATCAAACAGTCAAAGCATGGTGTGAAATGAGGCATAACAATAATGATGAACAAGTCAACAACTCAAAACCAGATCAACAACTTTTCACCGACTTGCAGTGCATAGGGTTCATTGCACAATTCTCTGCCTGGATTCAAAACAGATCTGTGAAAAATATCTTTTAAAATAGATTTTAAATAAAAATGCTGTAAACCTAGAATATTTTAAATACAGTCAATGTTTTGCTCAAAACTTGACCCACTATTAAAACGGTTCAAGTTTTATTTAAATGTTAGGTAAAACAATTTGTTTTGTGGATTTGTTTCAGGAACTCCATGCTGTTCAGGGGCATAGCTACAAAGATCACGACCCGATTCTGGAAAGGAGGGCAAACATATTGTTTGCTTTCTGCCATACTGTAACAGCTTATAGTTGATTTTTTTTTTCATCATGTATATGATGACGTTTTGAGAAGACCTAACTGTGAAGAAGAATCAATACTTTACTTTATGGAGGTGTTTCCATAGCAGCCCAGATCTCCGATGCCCAGGTCATCCACCATCATCAGGACCACGTTGGGCTTCCTCTCCCGCAGGGAATTGGCAATGGTGATCAGCAGGAAAACACATGATGGGAGCCACAGGTACTTCATGTCATCGGTCCAAAACGACCGATAGTTTCACCTAGTTCAACAGAGCAGGTTTCACGTTTCACTCTCCAGGGTATTAACAGTTTTTGCGAGTCTGTTTTCTATTGTGCGCAGACGACTCCAAAGCGCAAAGACAGCAGGACGCGATTTAGAATAGTTCAAAATACAAACTTGACTTATATTGTATACTGTAGCTCCCGGCGTATGGACGAGTACGACGTACGAACGTCGTTGTCAAACTTTATACAAAACTCACCCCTCCTTGTTTCTGTTTCTGTGGCCCTACTTTGAGGACAACCCTCCAGAGGTTGTCACATTATTTCGTACTA
>JAXIVH010000029.1:4294616-4297514 GCA_036785325.1 Urophycis tenuis | reverse complement strand
AAGTCTGTGTGAGTCTGTGTGAGTGTGTGCCTGTGCGTTTGTGTGTGTGTGTGTGTGTGTGTGTGTGTGTGTGTGTGTGTGTGTGTGTGTGTGTGTGTGTGTGTGTGCGTGTAAGTGTGTGTGTGTGTGTGTGTGTGTGTGTGTGTGTGTGTGTGTGTGTGTGTGTGTGTGTGTGTGTGTGTGTGTAAGTGTATGTGTGTGTGTGTGTGTGTGTGTGTGTGTGTGTGTGTGTGAGTGTGTGTGTGTTGGTAAATACATTATGTAGTGCATGAGGGAATGTGGGCCCTAATAGCCATTTGGAAACTATGAATGAACGCTGAAGAAGAGGGAACACCTCTTCACCTTTGTTTTTACACACTGCGTCCCATGGCGCGCACACACCCTGGCTATCATCTCAACCATGAGAAAGGAACCCACCTCAGACATTTGGGTTCCTTCCAGAAAGACAAACGGACACAGACCATCCCCCGACCACCGCACACAATTCTTCCACCGTGGCCGTCGTTGTTTATTTGAAAATCGCCACTTCACAGCAGCAAACGCAAAAGTCCCACAATCCTCAGCACCTCACTCGGTAAGGCTACACAGTTAATGTAGCACATTAGCACAATGTGGCATAGCACACTGAGTGCTACGAGTACAGAACCAGTGACAATGTCAAAAGGAAAGACAACCATGGTGGCACTGACGCCAACAGTGCTACCATTTGGTGTCCTCACAAGTACACACATAGGATATAGAGGAGTGATAGAATACTTTTGGCGATGAGTGTGTCTGGCATCATTTTGAACTAGATGTCAAATTTGGCCTTTTCTCTACATCGTTATAATTTCGATGGAACAATTAAATGGATGCAGTCCACAGATGTCAGTGCATGTGTGTGTCTGTGTGTCAGTGTGTGTACATGTGTGGGTGTGTGATCTTACGCGTCTGGTGAATTTGACTGCTCGCAGACCAGTGTGTGTGTGTGTGTGTGTGCGGGCCTGCGGGTGCGTGCATGCGTTGTGTGCATGTGTGTCAGACCACTATCTAGGGACATGGGAGGGGCTGATGGATGTGCGAGCGTACATAATGGAGCAGCATGGACCAGTCTGATCACACGCCCAGACTAGCACCCTGTGAGACCTCATCTAGACACCCCAACTCTCTGTCTGCCACTTCCTGCTTTGACAAACGACATCGTCTTTTGAGTAGCTTCCACACCATCCAAATACCAAGAGAAAATCAATGTTTCTCTGGTTCTTTCCCTCCTGCGCACTGCGCAGTTGTAAAAGAAAAATAATTCACTGGTACATTTTTTTCCTTGAAACATTGATCATATTCATCAGAAGTTTTTTCCTCCATGTGTTTGACAGTGTTTGAAGTGTTGGGATGAAGGTACACACTAAAGAAAGTGTACAAAGGTTGCACATCACAGTGCAAACTTTGGTTGCTTTTTAACTGTGACATGGTAAAAATGTTGTAGTGTTTCCATAGCAAGTCTGGGGCCGCTCTGGCTGCTTTACTCACCATTTAATACCAAACAAGGAAATGGTTTGCAACAGGTTGTTGCTGACATGCTGAATGTGTTCATTCAAACAGCCGTCCTTTCTTGGGCTACAATTTTCTTGACAATACGAAATGGCCTCTTTCAGATTTCATCTGAGAAAAAAAAAAAAACTAACAACTCTGGCGTGCACACATAATTCATCGACTTCCAATTTTTAACCTTCAACAGTTACTGATTGGTAAATATGGACCTCCTGAAATGTCCGCTCAAACCTCAAAAGCCCGGTATGAAGGAATACAACCCTGTGCCAGCCGCCTGGGCTCCCTGTCCTCAAACGCCACCTTAGGTTCTGATCCCACACCACAGTACAGCAGGTAAGCTACACTGCGACCGCCCAGGTCAATGAAAGAAAATGACATTGAAGTCCTTAATAACCTTCCAAATTATATTGGAATGAGCTTCTAAGAGGCCCGCGTCTCCCTAGAGGATAGAAATGGGAAATTACTGTAAGCTCATTTGCCAGCGGTAATGCATTCACAGACTCTCTCGCACACACGCACACACACACACACACACACACACACACAGTGCTCATCCTAGCTCAGATGTCGACGATGCTACGTCCACGTTCAGACGAGGGGGCTGTGCAGCGGTGTGTTGCCGTGGCTAACCGACACCGATGCCGTGCTCGCTGAAGGCCGTCCCGCTGACAGGGACTGAGGGATTAACAGGAACTCGTTCCCAGCACAACGACACGCCGGGGACAAGGAGAGACGACAGATAACCGCGTACGGGTTATCGGCCACGGGATTGGACTGCTGCTCCCTCCCATCCCCCACACCCTAATAGCTGTGAGTGGAGGATGGAGTGGTGGAACAGTTGTGCTAAAAGGAGCTAATGGCAGAAATATTATCTCGCTAACGCAAAGCTGTCTGAACTGAATAGAGTCATCAAAAGGGACGTGGGATCCTCATTTCACTGTACATACCGTAGTTTAACAGGTGAGTAGTATTTATGCACTGCTCAGAAGAAGAAGAAGAAGAATTACACTTTTGATCCCATAAGGGAAATTTGGTCTCTGCATTTAACCAAATCATGAATTAGTGGAATACACTCAGCACACAGTGATGGTGAGGCACACAGTGAGGTGAAACACACACTAATCCCGAGGCAGTGAGCTGCCAACAGCGGCGCTCGGGGAGCAGTGAGAGGTTAGGTGCCTTGCTCAAGGGCACTTCAGCCGTTCGTACTGATCGGGGTTCAAACCGGCAACCCTCCGGTTACAAGTCCGAAGCCCTAACCAGTAGGCCGCGGCTGCCCCCTCAGTTGGATCTCTTTCTACATGTATCTAGCAGTGATGATGATTTCCTGTATCTCATCCATAATGAGGAAAAACTCAACATCAACTG
>JAXIVH010000029.1:4182116-4292116 GCA_036785325.1 Urophycis tenuis | reverse complement strand
ATACGTACACGCACGTGCACACACACACAGACATACCCACACACATATACTCACAGATGAAAATGTGTTCTTTCGAGGTTGATTTATTGAAGTAGATCACAGGTTTACGCCATATATACGCATGAAAATGAACACGCTTACACAGAATACACATTTTTGCATTTCTATTTCCAGTGATTTATTATATTACCATGTTCTGACATTGGAAATATAATAGATTGATCACCTTAACTTACCGCTCTAATTTATAAATTCCCCTCTTTTTCCTATCTTCACTTGTGCCAACATCAGTGACAGCCGTTCTGATGTGTGGATGTGTGTGTGCTTGTTGGTGCGCGAGCTCGACCTACCTTGGAACATTGTTTGTGTGTTTCGCACCAGCCCAAGTATCCACCATTCTGGAGAGAATGAGAAGACATACAAGAGTAAGAGCCAGAGAGAGAGGGACAGGGGATGTGTGTGTGTGTGTGCGTGTGTGAGAGAGAGAGGGAGAGAGAAGAGAGAGAGAGAGAGAGAGAGAGAGAGAGAGAGAGAGAGAGAGAGCACAATTGAATGAAAGTTGTCAAATTGAATTAAGCGTCGAAGAGTCAGTGTTAATGTTGTAATTACAGGTTGCAGTCCTGTCCTAGCCCAGAGGACGACAACATAATTGCTCTGTGTCAGAATTCAAATGTTATTTTCCTCCGCGATGGGGGATATTTTTTACCTCTCTGTTTTCTGTCTACCTTAGCTGACTTACGGCTTCCTACGTTAGTGAAACAAAGGCCTCTCCACAACTTCTAGTCTGTTCATGAGAAAGAAACAAATATCTCAGCCATCTTTAACATAATACCTCCCACACAATGATTTTGAACCTCATACTAAAGTCAACAGTTTTGAATTTGCCAAGCCAGTCTACCTGTCTCTTGTGGGATTGAAAACCACACTTGGCAGCTCTTCGTTTTTTCTGTAACTGTCAAACATCCTAAAACGTGAACCCAGCACATTCTGTTCATTATGAGACACCAAACTGTCAATAGGGCTCGCATTCCATGCTAGAGTCTGAATCCTCATCAGTTTTGGTGGACTGGAAACTCATTCAATTAATTTAAAAACCTACGTAAACTGCCTTCACATTCATGCAGCCCTCTGTTAATGCACATGGACAAGCTATATGCCACAAAAACCTCTATAGGAGGGAAGCCCAGAAGCATGATCTATTGATAATCAGATGTGTATAGCTACCTCTCAATTGTTTGTCACATGTTGCAGTAAAGGATCGTCTGCATACAGCTGCAACTCATCTTGGACTTTGTTATTTAGCTCCACATTGTGTTTACCCAGCCAGGTAACATTTACAATGCATCTCAATGGGTTGTCACTGTTTCCCAAAAGAAAGATTACTTGCCCAACTAAGCAATACTAATAAGGTATTTTGCTAGTTATCTTCCTGTGTGTGTGTGTGTGTGTGTGTGTGTGTGTGTGTGTGTGTGTGTGTGTGTGTGTGTGTGTGTGTGTGTGTGTGTGTGTGTGTGTGTGTGTGTGTGTGTGTGTGTGTGTGAACTCAATCAAAACCTCAACCTTTACATTTTATTTTCTCCTCACAGAAACACACTTCCCCTGATGAGCGGACTGACAGCGCATTGTGTTGTTGCGTAATCCCTTTACTTGAATCTCAGTTCAAGTAAACGTTCATACATTCTTGAAAGTTGCTGTTTTATGTGCTCTCAGTGATATGAGTTGGTGTGGATGGACTTGGTTTCTCCTCTGATGTGCAAGATGTTTCATTGTTCTCTCTATATATTTCAGCTCCCCTCTCTCTATCTCTCTGTATCACAGTTCCTCTCTCCATCTCTCTCCATCTATATATATTTCTCTGCTTGTCTCTCTACATCTCTCTCTATCTCTGTGTGTATCACAGCTCCTCTCTCTCCATCTCTCTCTCTCTTCATCTCTCTCTATCCATCTCTCTCTCTCATCTCTCCCTCTCTTGGTGCTATTGATCCACAGTGTAATTTACTGTGAGGTTATGATGCATTGGCAGCCTATCTGGGAAAATCACAGTACTGACCTGAGTGCCCCCCCCCCCCCCCCCCCCCCCATGTGTGCGCACACACGCACACATGCACACACACACACACACACACACACACACACACACACACACACACACACACACACAGACACACACACACACACAAACACATTCCCCACTCCACCAAGCACCACAACCACAACCACATCACCCCTGGAGCAAGGCATTCCACACCCTCACACTCTGTGTAAACCAGTTCCATCGCAGCTTAAATGAACCTTGTTAAATCTAAGAAGAACTAAGAATTGTGTTTTCCGAGCAATTAACTAAACTCTAAGTGAGTGGCCATAGACTCATAAAGGTACTGGTCCTGAAAATAATATACAATTAAGAATATTAATTAAATGTGTGTATAAATATGCGTAGATGTTCTATATAAGTAAATTGCCTTACATGGGTTTGCATGGGGTAGTTAATATGCGCCAATTCATTCCATTAGTTTTTTCTTACATTCATAAAATATAACATATAATAAAGCATATATATAAATATCAACACAGTGCATATTAGGAATATACAGCCACACAAAACTATACACTGTCTTAACTTTTGTTTATGTGGTTGAGTAAATTACATCATTTCACTGAATTCTAATACTTTATATTGGCAGGAGCTTAAATATTGTTCTACCTTCAGCCTAATCAGCCCTTTGTTTCGGACCCCTGTCCCTGTGCCTGACAGTCCTGTTAGGCCCTTTGGTTTTTTCTTACAGAGTCAAGCGTTACTGACAGCTACCAATATCAATTGTGAAAATGCTACTTTTCCCAAATTTTTCAAGTTTATTCTAAAATCTACGTAATTTGCTTTTTCGAATAAAATAAAATTTGCCGAAAAAGGTGAATGGGATCCAGACACTTTGTACATGCCATATTTTCTCCTGGAGATGTTTGGCTTTTTCGAAAGTGATGATTCTTCAGTTGAAGTTGAAGTCATCTCATGTGTGGGCGTGGGACTCAACAGATGGACTTTATGGAAACGTACTGGCGGTGTTTTGCCTGCACCGTATAGAAACAACCCAGGACGGAGGTACGCTTTATGGGCCAGCCCATCATCCTCTGTCACTAGAATTGCTTTAAGTGGCTGTGCAGTTCCTCTCATGGAAGCATAACTTCAGACGCTGCCTGTTCCAGCGGCCTGGGGCTAAACAGGGTGTTACTTGGTCGCATGATTTGTCTGTGGCTGTGATGGGGTTTTGTTTTGTGTGTGTGCATTGTGTGCACGAGTGCTATTTTTAGCACGAATGTGTGTGTGTTGCATGTGTGTTTTTGTCTGTGTGTGGTGTGTGTATGTCGTGCTGTATGTGATGTTAGAATGTGTTTGTGTGTGTGTGTGTGTGTGTGTGTGTGTGTGTGTGTGTGTGTGTGTGTGTGTGTGTGTGTTTGTGTATGTGTGTATGTGTGTGTGTCCGGTGTGTGTGTGTGTGTGTGTGCGTGCGTGCGTGCGTGCGTGCGTGCGTGCGTGCGTGCATGCGTGCGTGCGTGCATGTGTGTGTGTGTGTGTGTGTGTGTGATAGAGATAGAGAGACATTGGAGCAGAGGTTGCATTTATAACACAGTGAGGCTGTGATGATCTGTACTATAATATAATAAGGATAACAAGCCAACAGTGAAAGTCAAAAGAGAAACTTGGCTGCTCTGTGGGCACCTGAGCAAAATGTGCAATGCAAAAGTAGGCTACCTTACGTAACAAACATAGGCCTACTCAAAATTAATGACTCGTGACGCTTATTAGCATATTTATTAACTCTCAGCTTGTCATCTTGATTAATTGATTCTTTGTAAGCGTAATTATTCTCTTATTTAGCCTGTTTTTAATAATAATAAATACATCAAGTTATTTTACTGGGAGGCAATACGTCCTGCGTGATGCATGAATACATTACATGTTCATTTTTAACGAAAAATTATAATTTAGCATAGGATATCGGGTTTTGTTATTGACAACCCACAATAATTTACATAAAGAAATTAAAGTGCATTTACTTCAATAACTCTAACAATAACTCGTGTTCGTAAACTTCTACCGTGCGTAATTGCAGCACGAATTAAACACGCAGGCTAATCAAATGCGTCAAGTGGTGTAAGGGAATTGTGAAGTGAAAAAAACGATACTTTTGATTTGTCAGCGGCTCACCTCTGTAGAGACCTGGCCATGTCTGGAGAGCGTCGTAATGCGCGTGCTGTGCAAGTTGAGGCACCTCGAAGCGCACCTCGCCCTGTCAATACCTTCCACGGACGAGGAGGACTCGTCATCAATCCGCTTCCTCGCGCAGAATGACATGTCGGAGCAGAAGAGGAGCACGCTGCAAAGAGCGGGAAAAACACTCAGACCTTTGGCCGGCTGCATCATCTTCCCTAAACTGAGCTCTACTTGACTGCACGTGTCGGTTATATTGCGCGCTCTACGCTAAATGGAGTGAAGTGAGACCATTTGTTTGTGAATCCAAGTGTTATATTCAAGGGAGGAGCTACGTCGTCACGAGCCGTTAAAACTTGTTACCGTTTGCTCACGTTTTCCATCCCGTGTTGTACTTCATCGGAAGTAGGCTAACGAGTTAATAGGGTCACCGGTATGTTATTCTAATTCTTGGAAAGATCCATGCCTCATTAATTGTTACAATAAATAAATAAATAAATAACTGCAATGAGACAGTGACGCTTGCGCTCTCTCATACACGCACGCAAAAGCGCGCGCGCTGGCACACGCACACACACACATACGCACGCAAACATAGAATTTCTTTGTATTATAATTATCGATAATCAAATCACAATTTTTCATTGATGCAATTCCTTGATAACTACCTTCAATAAAACATATTTCAGAAGAATGAGAGTGATCGTGATCGATGTTGATAAGGATGGGGTTTTTTTACAATAAGGTTGGAAGAAGGTATAGGCCTACATGTAGGCCTATTATGTAAAGCTGATGTCTGTTGAGTATATCTCACAGTATATCCAACTTTTAACTATTACATTAATACGAGCCATTGGGGTTAAACAAAAACTAACAAGGAATAGCACAAAACAGCGCAATATATTTTTTGCATTATGTTTTGTTGCTTCACCGCGAGGCTGCACCCGTCGACATTTCTCAATAAAACGAGCTCGAGAACGTTTCCAACACACGAGCCCCCGGCGGCGATGAGGAACGGAGGGGTTCCCGCGCTGCACGCGAGGAGGGAAAACATGGCTCTTTAAGATAGCTGCGATGTTTAACGCACAGGTGGAAGCTATTTCAGAGTGAGGGAGTAGTATTTTTTTTTTTTTTATCAAGCGAGACCAATTTTGGTGAGAAGCAGGCGTTCCTCGTGTTCATGAGAAGACGGCATCGTTTCCACCGGTAGCGGCTAAACAACACCGTCTTTTTATGGACTCTTCCATAAAACGTAACCACTGCCACATCTCACGAAAAGGCAGGGAAGCCCTTCACGCCGTGGTGGTGGGTGGTGGTTGTGTTTCCTCACCTCGGGCAAAGGATGACATGGAAAAATATTTTAGAAGAGGCTTTTCCTAAAATTTTCCTCATGGCGAGTAAAATAGGCCCTTACAGGTGCACCCTGGGGTGTGTTAATAGCCCTACAATATAGCCTTTTGGCTTTTCGTATCACTTACCTAATTGCCTAAGTGGCGAAAATACTCATCCATACACTAGCATGGAGTCCTTAAACACGGATTGGCAGATGGATAATTATACACATATACACAAGCACATATACTCAGGCATATCATATCACACACACACAGTTAATTACTCTTTCTCTCACTTAGGCCTACAGGTTCATGGTTAAAAAAAAAAAAAAAAAAAAACAGCTGTTTTTTTGCGTTGGGTGTAACGAAGCTTTACAGCGGAGACTTTCTGCTCGGCTGCGCGCGGATTCCCCCTTTCGCGCGATCCCGCTGCACCTCCAGGGGCGAAACGTCCCCCAGCCAGAGCGGATCTTCAACGCATCAAGAACTGCCGCGTCAAGCCAAAATGTGAGGGCACATGTGGCGGTGAGCAGCAGCGCTTCTCCTCCCAACACGAGGGGACGGGGCTGTGGGTTTCAGCCCAACCCTGTAACCATCCTTGGGCAAGACGCCTCACTGGCCAGTACCCATGCTTGTTAATGAGGCGTGAATCTGTATTCGCCGTACGTGCCTTTGGATAAAAGCCTGTCCCACGCACATCCAGAGGCCGGTACAGAGAAGCACACAGCAAGGCTATTAGGATAACCCCAAACGCCTCATCTGTGTCCAGGATGGGTTTGATGTAAGCCATGTTACTGCAACGCGAATCAATGGCTAACATTGCAAATCAGCTATACGCACAGGCACATTTAAACAGATGCTGGTGTCATACAAGTATTCGCATATGAAGCACTGGAGGCTGACTTGGGATCTGAAGAGACCATGCAGACATGCATGATATGATGGGAATTCACCTTACACATACTCGGTATATCTTGGTTTTTAGGATATGGGTCCAAGGCGGGAGAGCAAGGTGCTGTAGGTAAGATTTAAGAGCTATTTGAGTGTAATTTCTTAGAAATGCCACAGCCATCCATCAGCTATTGGATGCGCTGCGAGAATATCTACTTTGGAATCTTGCTCTCTTATGCTCTTTTCTTCTCTCTCTCTCTACAACTCTCACATTGTATGCAGCACCTACAGAGTGCTGAGAGTGCTGATGGCCTGTCAGGAACTGTGGTCGTCCACTGCCCCCCCCCCCTTACCCCACTAGAAAAGTCAGCGCAACCACAGCCTCTATGCAGAGGGCCAGACTTACCACTGCGATGACCATTACAAATAAAAACAACACACCGTGAAGGGCTTAATAGGGTAATTAATGTGCAGGTGTGCTTTGTGTGTGTGTGTGTGTGTTGGTGTGGGGTCCTTTCACACTCCAACACCACCTGCCGCAATCTTGTACGACATCCCCTCCCCATCACTGTGTCCATCACCTCCATCACTATCACCACCTCCATCACACCATTATCACCACCTTCACAACCACCATCACCAACACTATCGCCACCGCAACATCTCACCAGCACCATCACCTCCGGCACCTCCACCCCCACCGCCACATCGCACACACACATTCCCACTCCCACGGGCAGCTGCAGTGTGGTTCTTTCCATGACCCCCAGCTGTGTGTGAGCAAGGGAAGCCCCAATAAACAATGAGAAAACATTGTTAAGAAGGTGAGGAGAAGAAGCTAGAGAGGTGGGGGGGGGGGGGGGGGGGGGGGGGGGGGGGAGGCTCTCCCAGTCAGCCCCTGTGGACCCTGGGTAAGACGGCTGCACGGTTTCTGGTTCCACATGCACACCACTTTTGCACGTGCCGTGTGTGTGTGCCAACGGAAACTCCTGGCTTACAGGTATTTCCACGCGTTGGCCGAGAGCAGCTGCACACTCTGCAGGGGTTTCTCTCCCCCTCTGTCCCTCCCCCCTTTAACAACGAGAGGGTCTTGGCAAATACATTGCTTCACTTTGCGTGTTTGGGGATACACCCAATAAAAGTTTGTTGTTTGTGTTATTTGTTGTTATAACGTTTTTGTTTCTACCTGTGTATTCCTGATTACTGTCTCTAGGGGTTGGGGGCTGAGCCTATGGGGATGGGGATGGGGGGGGGGGGGGGGGGGGGGGGGGAGAGGGCAAACGTTGAGGCTACAAACTCATCACGCAGACAAGATGCGGTCCCTGTTACCTACAAGTCTATGCTACTGGACGCACTAACAAGCCCCTGTCCTTGAGCCTAAGCATGTCTAATGTCTGTGCAGAGATTCACAGACAAGTTAATAGCGAAACGCACGAGCTACTTTAGAACGTCAAACTAAATCTTTTTTTCCTCGTAGCGCGCGTATGAATCGCTTTCCTGCAGGGTTCCGTCGCTGCACGGAGCAGTTCCGCCTCTCGCAGACTGATTCATGTGCGGCAGCCTTCACATCCTAAATTACTTTTACTGGAGGGGCGGGTGGAAGGCGAGCCCTCGGTGTATATAGCACACGGGAGGCGAGGGGGGGCAGTCAATTGATGTAACCTCAGCACGTTGTCGTTGGGGTATTTCGGGTAGCCTATACATATATTTCGGGTATAACATTTGCATTGTGTGCACTGTTGTGTGCACAGTATAATGCATGATTTAAGCAGTGCAAGAAAAATACATCTTTAAAGATTTAAAGAGTCTTCAGTGGATCATAAGGCCTAGCGCTGTCATTCACGTTTATTATATGCGAAGGATGGAGATGAAAAGGCAGATACTACTGCCGAAATGTACTTGATTATTTTCCATCAGTGACACCACCACCCCCCTCCCCCACCCCCAGACGTTGTCAGTGCAAATGAATGTAATGAGCGCGGTAATTGAAGTCTGCAGCCACTGCCAACGAAGGCTGAGGCGTAGGATGCGCTTTGCATAGAGCTGCAGTGGCATCTAGTGGACATGTTTAATAGTACATTCCCGAGCTCATTTCTTGTTCTTGACATGATTGTAGAAATGAAAGGATCGAATGGAAAAAAAAAAAACAGATTTGGAAATATATAATCATAATCACTGTATTATAAAGGTGGCATATAAGTATCTGTTTATGTTAGATAATAGTAATACCAGAATACATTCAGAGTGTGACTCGTAGGCCTATAAATCAGTGACCCTTAAAAGACTTTAGAAGTGAGTTGTCTGGCAGTTACAAGGTACATCAAAAGACTTTCGCAGTGTGTGTTTGGTCGATGAGGCTTTTGCCGAGTATGTTCACCAGGCCTCATGTCATGCATGTTTGGGTCAGTTACACTGCTCGGTGCAGTTAGCTGCTACATCGGGCATCTCCGCGTATCCCTGGCAGACGTTCATGTTCATGCACATCCTGAATGAGGAGTCTGCGGAGAGAGGCGAGAAACAACCTGACCACATTTGACGACCCTCTCTGCCTTCCTGCCTCGTCTTGTCTTCTCCCTTGCAGGCAGTGGGCGGGGGGCTGAGGGTCGTCAGAGAAATGGCAGCACCTGTGCTCAATGAGACTTTAAAAAGCTCTGGATGCTCACTTTTCACCCCTCTCTCCTTCCTGATGCAGCCTTGGGTTTTTGGTTCGGGTTGGTTCTAGTTTTACACTTTACCACACACACACACACACACACACCCACACTGTTTCACGCATGCACTCACCTACACCACTGATCTACACCTGCCATATTTAATTAAGTTTCTTCTCTTGTTTATTATTTGGCATTATTTAGCTAATAAAACCGTTTTGATTGGCTTTCCTTGGGTTGCGTCCCCCTTTTTGTCATGGCCGTGAGGCCCGGTTCGTGACACATGTAATGGGAAGAGCAAATACAGCAACAACAAGGGAAAACATTGTTCTGCTGTAGGTGAAGGCCACGTTCAGAGAAGTAACTAGCATGATGTGTGGGATGTTTATTCATTCACTTCTGCAGTGGAGAAAAGACTCATCCTGCATGTAGAAAACCATCCGATTATCAACATGGAGGTCTCTTCATAGAGTGATAATAGAGTGATAAAGGCCATACAGACTTGACTTCAGACAAGGTCTGAGTTCAAGTCTGTATGGCTGTATGGCCTTTACAGCTGAATATATGAGTAAAACGTTTTCCATAAAAACTTGTTTTCATACCAGTGTTTCTGAAAAAGCTGTCTGTCTGAGACACAGCCAACAAGAGGTCATGGGCTTCACATATTTTGCCCATCATTGTAAACACAACATGAGACTAGGCTTTCCAGATGGATCCACTGAGAATGCTCAGTTTGCGGTGGGTGATTGAGTGCAGACGGGAGGCCAAACACAGTTTGCAGATTCAGAGTGTGGACATGGTCAGCGGGTATGGAGACGAGGAGAGCCATGCATACGCAGGGGGCTGAGGAAGAGGAAGCTGCCTCAGGCGTTGGCGAGCCCAGTTCACAGAGGTCACTGTCCTTGGAGAAACCGTGGCTACACTGCAGCGCCTCCTCCACAGGGAAGAAAGCTCCACAAAAACAACTTAATATTGATCTGTCAACATGAAGCTGAATAAAACACTGCATTTTGGGACGGCGGACAAAATTGTTAAGAGGATTAATTCTCATGAAAAAGAGACAATAGTAAGATTAGGAATATGGAATAATAATTAAAAGACATTACACAAAAATACATGGATATGCTAGAGAAGTGTCCATTGAAGACCTCTCTCCCTTAATTGTGTAAGCAAATGGGTTGGTAGTAGGATCCTGAGGAATGAAGCATTAGCATTCAGCCATTATGCTTCTCTCCTGTGGACTCCTGCTTGGGTTCGAGAAGCAGACACCCTGTTTACATTTAACAGTAAACTTAAAGCCTTCCTCTTTGATAAGGCTTGTACTTTGGGCTGTTAAGGCAAACACTGAACCACGACTGTCACCAACTCACACTTTGTCCCCAGAGCTGTGTGCTTTCTCATCCAGCAGGTGCCTCTGGGATCATCTGATGCCCCCATGGTCCTGTTCAACTACAACAGCTACAATATGTTACTATCAGCAACATTATTGCTATAATCAGTATTAGTTATTATTGTTTTTATTATTATCATTGTTGTTGCATTGATCGTTATTGTTGCTATCACTGCTGTTGCTGCTCTGCATTCCTTCGTCGAGCCTATCCGTGCCATGGTCTCCATATGGAAAGTGTCTTGAGACAACTTCTGTTATGAATTGGCACTACATAAATACAACTGGATTGAGTTGAACTTACTTTACTACAGTAGAGTAACAAAAAGGGCGCCTTACTGTCATGGGTTTATTTTTTTAAGCATGGTCATTGTGTGTGAGTGTTACAATGAACATGACACACACACACTCGTTATACTACGTTATACTAAGTGGGCTCCGAGAAGCTAGAGCCTATCTTGGACGCGGACATCAACTGCTGGTGTGACATGCTGGCTCTACACATGAAACATGAACCGGGGAGACAACGCCGTTTTCTAATAATTATAAAGGATTTATTAAAGAATAAAGATAAGTTTAAGACTTAGTAAATATAACAAATAAGTCTGGTGCAGTGAAATGTAGGCTAAGTAACCAAAAGTGTCATGCAAAAACAGTCTGGGGTAACAAACCAAAGGACACATGAAAAAGCCCTAACGCGGGGAGGAGGGAGCCGCCCCGACTGTCGTGTTCACAGAGATTTTATCCTGCTGCCAATCAGGCACACCTGAACCACATCACCTGTTCAGAAAAGCATGAGCACACAAACAGGGGGAGAGAGTGCAGCCAAACGGCTGGGGCGGAGTCAAAGACTCACCAGTGTCGTCACATCCCCCTTAAGACAGAAGCCCACCTGTACTTGCGGTTGGTAAACATTCCAAAATAACAACACCCTGAATACATAACCAATACCAATCCCTTCAACCAACACCAGTTACATCCACTCAACACTCATACCGGGATCAGCTAGAACCTCCCCATACACTCTCTCACCACTCCTTATGCTCACCAGTCACCCAACCACCTGACCAACTGCCCTTCCGGGCCCTGGAAAAGTAATCTAAGATGGACAGGGGCATAGAGACAAGAGAGGAGAGAAATTAGTGAAGGCATGCAAACAACCCCACCACATCTGGGGCACGGGACAACACATCTGCCATTACATTGTCCACGCCCCTAATGTGGTTAATCTGTACAATCTGAACCCCCCCCCCCCCCCCACATTATGACCACCTCCACCATCACATACATCAAGTGCTGAATATACAAGTGCTGAAGAGCCCACGCGAGGGCCAGCACTTCTTTTAAATTGTGGAATAATTCCACTGGTATCGATTGAGTATTTTAGAAAAATAACACACTGATTGTCTATTTCCAGAATTTTCAGTTTGGCCGGTGGGACGCGGTAGAAACGCTGCCTAAGTGGTGCAGCATCAACGACGTCTATTCCATGCTCACTCATGTTTGTGCATGTCGGTACATCGAAAAATAAAAACGAAAATGATCAAATCAGTGATTTCAGTGCACCCCTCTGTTTCTCCGGCATATGACCCAACAGGCCATCCAGATTGTTCAACACTTCAGAATTTTTCAGTCTTGGCAATAACAAACAGTCATCAGGGGCACCGTCATCCTCCCCATCAGCTGCCACCATAGGAGAAGAGGAAGCTGCACCCCCGACTGCCAGCGCAGCAGACCCCAGGTTATCTCCAGTCACATCACTCCTGGACGATGGAGAATAAAATGTTTTTAATAAATAGAGGTGACAAAGCTGAGGGGATTTCCTCCAATTTGGTGTTGCTTTTACATAGTCTTGGTCAGTGACTTGGCAAACAATATCATAAGGGCCAGAACATTTCGCACACAACGGCGAGCCAGGGATTGGCAACGAGACCAATACCTGATCCCCCGGACTAACCAGTCTACTCTCAAAAGTCTCCTTCATTCGCGCCTGAGATTTAGCCAGGTTCTTCTTTGCGCACCGTCCGGCCATATATAACCCGCGGTGAAACCATGCACGTAATGAATAAGATTAACTGGCGGGTCCGACTCCTGCAAGCCATCCTTTAGCACGGACAACGTACCGCGAACCTTGTGCGCAAAGACCAACTCATTTGGGCTAAAATCCAGACTGTCTTGGGACACTCCCTGTGCTGCTAACAGCAACCATGGGAGGCCTTCTCCCAATCTCGCAGTAGTTCTGTCATGGTCTGTCTGTGTCGTCATCATGTTTTGGTTGGTTTGCTCTGTGTTTCCCCAGTGTCCTGTTTTCCCTCCTGGTTGATTGCCCCATTGTATTCACCTGTGTCTTGTTCCCTCACCTGTCTTGGGTTGGTAATTAGTCTTTGTGTATTTAAGTCCTGTCTGGTGTTCAGTCCTTGTCCGCGTCTTGTCGTCGTCACCCGTCTGTTCCTGGGTTGATGTGTTTAAGTTTAAAATAAAGTAGTAAAAGTTACTCTTGGCCACCTTGCCTCTCTGCATTTGGGTCCTACTTCACCGCTAACCCTGACAAGTTCGGAACAGAACAAGTGCAGCAAAGATTTTAGTCGAGTGAAATCGCTCGAGAGCACCTTTGCTTTGAGGATGGTAAGCATGACTCATCTTATGCTTCACCCGAAGTTATTTCAAAACTTCGGTAAACATTTTCGAGGTGAAATTGCTGCCACAGTCAGATTGGATTATTTGTGGAATACCAAATACTAAAATAACTTGAGACGGGGCTTTTACGATGGACTTTGTATTAATACTCCATCAGGCATGCTACGGGATATCTTGTTGCTTGGCACATTACGGTTAACAAATGTATTGAACCAGACTTCGATGGGGGTAGTGACCAGCACAATCCATCAATAGACGTTTGAATGGTTGACCCACTGGTTGACCCCCACAACATCAACCAAGCAACCAATACCCCTGCAGCCTTTGTTTTCACCAGGAACACAAGTTTATCCACCACCCCCGGGACAAACAAGCTCAGCTTCAACCTGAAGGCCAGTCTGTCCAAGCCTCTCTTACAAGCGCCACAAAGGCAAACTGAAGCCCTTTGGAGAGACGAGGGACAACACAAACACAGCGGCCGTTCAGTCTCACCAGAACTACTATAAGCAGCTTCAGGTCCAGACCAGGGAGGAGAGGACCAGGCAGACGCAGGGGAGGAAGCAGAAGGAGAGCACTCTGGGAGCCCGACTAGGACCTGTGATGCCATGACTGCTTCCTGTCATGTCTCCCCTGCTTCCTATACCTTAGTGTATGCCTGGATGTATGTACATTTATGTATATTTCTTAATGTATTATACTATATTATATTATACTCATTGTATATATATATTTATCTTTATAGTTATTTTTACGTACTTACTTTTATCTTATTTTTATTTTATTTTATTTATTTATATATATAACAAATTCCTTGTAGGTGCAAACCTACTTGGCAATAAATCGAATTCTGATTCTGATGTATATTTTCTGTATATTGCTTTACATAGGTTATATTTGACATAGGTTCTATTTTACATAGGTTTATATTATATATTTATATATTCTAACTAACACTTTACTATAGAGTATCTGCCTTTCTTTTTTCCCTATTGTACTCCCTATAGTATTGTAACGAATGCAATTTCCCTCAGGGATCAACGTCTGTCAGTCTGTTTGTGGACTGCTGATCTGTACAGCACTAGTTTTAATGTATTTATTGTATTCGTCTGCCTGTACTGTTTTGTATTTCAAACAACCGATGAGTAAAAATTAATAAACCCTTATAATTATTAGAAAACAGCGTTGTCTCCCCAGGTCATGTTTCATGCGTAGAGCCAGCATGTAACACTAGTCTGATAAAGCTCCACACATCGGCACGCACCGTCGCGATGTAAATGTACGAGAAGCTTAAAGGGATATTCCGCCATTTTTGGAAATAAGCTCATTTTCCACATTCCCTCGAGCAAAACAATCGATCTTTACCCTTTTCCCGTTCATCCAGCCGTTCTGTGAGTCTGACGGTACAACTTTTAGCTGTAGCTTAGCATAGATCTTTGAATCGGATTAGACCATTAGCATCTCGCCCGCTTAGAAGTGATATGACGCGCCTCAAAGTATAGTCCCGGTATACCACCGGTAATAGCAGGTAATCACGTTGGTTGTATTGCCGGAAGAAGCCTACAGGGACTATTGAGGCGCTGCGTCATATCACTGCGCCCATGGTACCTTTGCAACTTTCCTTGATTATTACGCCAGAATGAGAGTATAGTTCCGGGTAAAATCAGCCTAGAAAATCGCCACGTTTCATTTTCCGTCGGTCTTATTGCACTTTCAAACTTGAGAAGAGACAAGTTTTAAATGGGAAAAATTCCGGAAATCGTAGTCACTTCTAAGCGGGCGAGATGCCAATGGTCTAATCCAATTCAATTATCTATGCTAAGCTACAGCTAAAAGTTGTACCGCCAGACTCACAGAACGGCTGGATGAACGAGAAAAGGGTAAAGATCGATTGTTTTGTTCGAGGGAAGGTGGAAAATGAGCTTATTTCCAAAAATGGCGGAATATCCCTTTAACCCTCTTGGACGCGATGCAATTAATAATTATCAACGAAAGCTCATACATGCTGTAGTTTGAAATGATTGAAAAGTTCCCTCATCCATATTGACATATTAATTATATGAATACATGGACATTTGCTTTTGCGCCACAATAATTATTTAAATATAACTAATGTTTTTCATTTCATATTTATTTTTTATATCTAAATTAGATAATATAGTATTTACAATTTGATTTCTAATATATTTTCATATATATATATATAAAACGCAATTCCAAGGAATTACCATGGCATGACAATGTAAAAAGGCTGCAGTGTAAACTAGAAAATGTGTGCATAGAAATGACTGTGATCCATCTTTCTGATCAATACTTCGCTAGCTAGCGCTAGTAAGTTTGCACTGTAGGACCAGTGGGCCGTGGGCATAGACTGTATATATGCCGTGGGACCAATGGGCCGTGGGAACATAGGTCTACGCAGTGGTCTACGCTCCCGTTTGCTTTCGCACCAAGCGGCAACATTCCATGCTGAAAAATGAAGCCCATGCGGAAGTGCAAAAACTTGCAGTTCCTCGACTGGCCGCTTGAGGCTGGCTGCAGAAAGGAGTCAACTCCCATAGACACCCATGTTAAAATGTCCAACTTTACAGCCAAAATAAACATGTTTACAGCCTGGTTCAAAAAACGGTTTTGGTGTCTTTCAGTAGTGTTCGAGTCCATGACAACTGTGAGGGGGGTGAATTTTTTTAGAATCCATTATTTTAATGCACAGAGAAGGATTTATTTTATGAATAATTAAGGGCGTGGTCAACTTGATTGGCAGCTGTCATATGTCATCAGGGCATGACCTTCACGGATTTGAGGCTTTGATTGGTCTGGCCGGAGGTAGGCGGGCTTAGAACACAGACTGAAATGTCCAAGATGGCGGCGCCCAGAAGCTCAATTTTAGGCTTCATCTCCGCTGTTAAGAAGTCTATGGGTAACGTCACGGAGGGTTTGTCCATATATATATACAGTCAATGTTTCGCACACGCACTGATGACGTATTATGCTGCTCAAAACAGAAATACATTATTTTGTATGAAGACTAATATAAATAAAAGACAACTGTATTGACCAGAAATAATTGCTAAATAATGTACAAATTAGAAATAAAATTGTTACTAAGTTAAAGGTCTGATCTATTCTTTTTTCAAGTAGGCCTACTTTTGGGTCGCAACACATGGTATATACAATTATTTCAATAATTGTTAGCCAACATTTAAAAAAGATGCAGTCCAGGGGGGTGTACTACGAAGCTCGATTAGTGGGTTAGCGAGGTATGTTGAGCTCAAAGCCTGGGTTAGCTGTCATACGAAAGTCGCTCTCTTTTAGCTGAGTTATATCACCATGGTAACTTATGCTCGCAACCAAACCTGGTCGGGAGGAGGTTTCCAGATAACTTTCCGAATAGATCGGCTACTTAAAGCCGAGCACCGCCTCCTAGTTCCTCCTTTTACGATGGCGTCACCATTTGTTGGAATACCAGTTGACCTCGGAGCACGGATAGTACAGGGGTCTCTCCGGAGACAGAGTATTTCGGGACAGATCCGATCCCTTGGCATTGCCTGAGGATATTCTTTATGAGAGATACAGGTTCTCATCAGAGGGTATTCGTTATTTGATCGTCCTTGTTGGACCTTATGTAGGCAATGCTACAAAAAGAAGCCGTGCGCTAACTGTTGCGCAGTGTGTCTGTGTTTCACTGTGTTATTTTGCCACAGGCACATATATGCATAGTACAGTTGGTGACGCCAAAAATATTAGCAAAAATACAGTGGCCCTCATTTATCAAACGAGCGTACGACAGAAAACGGGCGTAAAATGGACGTACGCTCATTTCCACGTTGAGCTTGGCATTTATCAATTTGAACGTGAGCGCAGGCTGCGATGAAATCTCACGTCAGGTCTGAGCTCGTGTACGCAACTTTTTCGAGTGCGAACAGTGGCGAGACTGATCCGCAAGAGTCGGACAACTTTTTCTTCACCTTATTCGGAATAAAATAACTTTAACGCAATGCAAACAATAGCCTATAGGTCAAATGTGAAATGTTTTAAGCTGGATCAATTTAACATCAATTTTACATTTAATTAAGTATTTTAGTGCGTGTGTTTATACAAATGAGTTAGTCGCTTATTTGCTTGAGCGCATGGGAACATGTCAGCTCGTTTATTTTCCCAAAACACAACAACATAGTAAAAACACAGGCAGTCACGCCCACAACATAGTGGAACACACCACCAGTGATCTAGAGGGGGAATTCGCTTGTCAAGCGACAGTCACCACAGAAGCCCCCCCCAGAATTCACCCTATGGTGGCTAACGAAAACGAGGAGGAAGTGCCACTACTCGTCCACAGCGCGTCCGCGTAGGTGCCGAAGGAGTGGAATCCCTCCGCATCCGCGTAAGGCGGCTGGGCGCAGACGGCTCAAAAGGCACGGCGCCGGGATTCAGAACGGGGGCCCTGGGGCGCCCTCTCCGTGGAGGCTGCGCCATCTCCGGCAAGGCGGAAAAATCTAAATGTGCAGGCTTGAGGCGGTCAACCAAGATGGACTCTAGCCTACCCCCGATATCCACCACGAAATGCTTCGGGCCAGGCACCACTACTCGGAACGGCCCGTCATACGGTGGGCGGAGCGGCCCGCGATGAGCATCATGCCTGATGAACACAAACGGGGCAGAGCCCAGGTCTGCAGGCACGTGCTCCGGCGGAGTGCAATGTGCCGAAGTCGGAACTGGCGCAAAAAGCCTGGCGTCCGCGCGTATGTCACGCAAGTGTTGTGAAACCGACCACGGCTCCGTAGCACTAGGGATAAACTCCCCAGGCACCCGCAAGGGCTGACCAAAAACAAGCTCAGCGGACGATGCCTGGATGTCACCCTTGGCCATCGTGCGCAACCCCAACATCACCCACGGCAATTTGTCCACCCAATCGCCATCCGAGAGAGTAGCGCGCAACGATGCCTTCAGGGAGCGATGAAAACGTTCCACCAAACCGTTGGCCTGAGGATGGTAGGCTGTGGTGTGGTGCAACCGCACCCCAAGATTCTGCGCGACCGCATCCCACAGCTCGGACGTGAACTGCGACCCACGGTCCGAGGTTATGTCTAAAGGCATGCCAAACCGGGACACCCAGGCGCCGATAAAAGCCCTTGCTACGTCGGTGGTAGTCGTGGTCTGCAAAGGCACTGCCTCCGGCCAACGCGTGGTGCGATCAACAATGGTCAGCAGGTACGTGAAACCCCGGGAATGAGGCAGTGGGCCCACAAGGTCGAAGTTAACGTGCTCGAAACGTCGCTCAGGGACCGCAAAAGTGTGCAACGGCGCTTTAGTGTGTTGGTGAACCTTCTCACGCTGGCACCTGACGCACTCCCGTGTCCACTCCCACACGTCCTTTTTCAGACCGCGCCACACAAACCTAGCCGCCACTTGCTTGACAGAAGCCTTAACCCCTGGGTGCGAAAGATCGTGCATCGCCTGGAAAACGGGCTTCCGCCACGCGGCAGGAACGATGGGGCGCGGAGAGGCCAAGGAAGCGTCGCAAAGCAACATGACGCCCGTCTCATCAAAAGGCAGCTCAGCCAGACTCAGGCCAGATGCAGCGGAGCGAAGCTGTCGCACCGTGGGATCAATCGCCTGCTCCTTAGCCATCAGCCTATAATCTAAATTGAGACGGGCGGCACCCGCCACCGCGCGCGACAGACAATCCGCTGCGCAATTGTCCTTCCCCTCCACATGCTGTATATCGGTCGTGAATTCCGAGATATACGCAAGGTGGCGCTGTTGCCTCGCGGACCACGGCTCTGTAACTTTACTCATCGCGAAAGTTAGCGGCTTGTGGTCGACAAACGCGGTAAAGGAACGACCCTCTAGCATATTGCGAAAATGACGCACAGCCAGATAGAGTGCCAGCAGCTCCCGGTCGAACGTACTATACTTCCGTTCGGCCGGTCGCAGCTGGCGGCTGAAAAACGCCAGAGGCTGCCATACGCCCCCCACGCATTGCTCGAACACAGCCCCAACCGCCACATCGGAAGCGTCAGAGGTGAGCGCAACCGGCGATGAAGGAGAAGGGTGGGCTAGCATAGTCGCATTGGCCAAGGCGGCCATCCCCCATCCGCTTTAGGGACGATGTGGAGGGGTGACGACCACGGGCTGTCCGAACGGCGGACGATGCCCAGGCACTCCATCTCTTCAAACTCCCCCTTGGCCACCGTCAGCTTCGCCGGGTCTAGCCGGCGGGCCCTGGCGAAAACGGGGGGACCGGCCGTCGGCAGGTGATGCTCCACGCCGTGACGTACGGTCGCTGAGGAGAAATCCGGAGACTGAAGGTCCGGAAAGCGTTCTAGTAGCCGGACGAAATCATCGGCGCCCGCCGCAGCGCTGGGCAACTGCGCCGTCTGATCGCTCGCCGGGGCGCACACGTGCGCCTGAAGATCGCTCGCGTCCAGCAGGCGTCTGTTCCGGAGGTCCACGACCAGGCCGTGTGCGTGGAGGAAATCCGCCCCGATGATGTGGAAAGTCGTGTCCGCCGTGACGAAATCCCAGTCATAACGGCGGCGGCCGAAACAGAGCTGCATGCGTCTTCGGCCGAAAACGCGAACAGTCTCGCCGCTGACGTTCACCATGCGTGGTAACAGGCTGCCAGCGGCGCCACCCGGCGCGCACGTCCGCTCTCTGGGCAGCGCTGGAACCATGCTTGCATGAGCACCGGTGTCGCACAAGAACCTGTAGCCGGAGAGGGCGTCGTGCAGATACAGCAGGGTGACGTCAGTGGAAGTGCCGGTGCCCGCTGTCACTAACGAGCACCGGCCCGGTCGTTTCCCTGTACCACGAACGAGCAGGGCTGGCGACACTTCGTGGCCCGGTCGCCGAAGCGCTCGTGGTAAAAACACAAGCCAGGCCGCTGCGAGGGCCGGTCGGACCCGACAGCTACCTTCCTGTCCCTCCTCACGTGTGGCGCTGGGGACGCGTATGCCGGGACGGGCGAGGAACTGCGTTGCGCCATCCAAAACTTATCCGCTTCCATGGCAAAAGCGCGGAGGTCCTCTACCGGGACGTCCGCGAGCGCGGACCTGACAGAGACGGGCAACTGGCGCAAGAAGAGGTGTGTAAACAAGAACCCCGGCTCGTTATCACCCAGCAGCGCCAGCATGTGCTCCATCAGCTGAGACGGCTTGCGGCCGCCCAGGCCGTTCAGCGCAAAAAGCTCCCACGCCCTCTCCGTGTCGGAAAGGCTGAAGTTGTACAGCAGCTGTGACTTCAAAGTCCCGTACTTGCCGTGTATGGGAGGGCGCATCAGCAGTCCGACAATCTTGGTCGCCACGGAGGATGGGAGCGCGGCCACCACATGATGGTACCGGCGGTCGTCATCAACGATGCCGTGCAGGTCAAACTGCGACTCCGCGTGCGCGAACCAGGCCGCTGGAGAAGTTTCCCAGAACTCGGGGAGCTTAAGCGAAGGTACGTGTGGCGGAGTACCCAGGTGATGGCGGCGCGGGGAAGGTGAGTCGGGCGCCGGGGTCCCATCGCTGTCCTCGGACTTGCAAGCCAAAAGGCCGCGGTTCTTCTTCTTTGGCATGTTGAGACCGAAAAAAAAACGTTCGGTCCGGTGTCGGGGTCACCAGTTTAGTGCGTGTGTTTATACAAATGAGTCAGTCGCTTATTTGCTTGAGCGCATGGGAACATGTCAGCTCGTTTATTTTCCCAAAACACAACAACATAGTAAAAACACAGGCAGTCACGCCCACAACAAAGTGGAACATACCACCAGTGATCTAGAGGGGGAATTCGCTTGTCAAGCGACAGTCACCACAGTATTCAATTAATTATTTACCTCTTCCGTAGCCCGCTGAACATGGGACACACTGTTGACTGCAACAATGATTTGTTTCCATAAAGCGTATTTTTGCTTGCCCTTAATTAGATTAGATTAGATTCAACGTTATTGTCATTGTGCAGAGTACAAGTAGCCTACAGGGACAACGAAATGCAGTTGGCGTTCTAACCAGAAGTGCAAATGAGCGATAAAGGTGCGGGTTGAAATGCAGAAATGCGGAATAAGGTGCAGAGTGCAAAATTGAAAAACATGAAAACTGGCAGTAGTTATTAAAGTGACGGTAATTAACGGTAGTTATTAAAATGACAGTAAATAGTGCAGGTGATCGTTAAGGTAGTAAACGGTTACTAACACTAGCAGAAACAGGCTGTAAACAGTATTTAAAAAAAATTAAAATAAAAATACAAAATTAAACAATGTACAGGTAGTGCGAGTAATAGTAATATAATAAAAGACGTGTACAGATGGCGCAATAGTGCGCAACGGAACGGGTACAACAGATGAAAGTGGATTGTATGGATATGGGGGTGGGGGCTGCAACGGCAGTTGAGAATAAATAATACAATAAATAACATTACTATAAATAATATGAAGTATGTCCAGGGGGTTAGGGGTGGGGGTGCTGGGTGGGCAGGGGTGAGTGTCCTTGGGGGGTAACTTATGCTCGCAACCACTCGGGTCAAAAAGTGTGTCTCCATTTCTGTTTCTGAAAAAATCCGCCTCTTTTTGCCGTTGGATGTTTCTCCATGTCGTAAAAGTTAGGGGCGAGACTTCTTTTATAGGGGCGTGTTACGTAAATTACGATCGATCTCAGCCGCCGTATTTATCAACACCAAGCTCCTTCGTACGCTGGGATTGGCGTGATACGACACGTTTCGTAAATCTCACGTGGGTCCTATCGTAAGATGAATCATGCGTTCAGATGTGCGCTCATTTCTACGTTCGTTTGATAAATGAGGGCCAGTGTGCGTTGCGATACGGAAAGTTGTAGCTGCCCTGAATACCCTGTTAAATATGTTCGTGGTGTTTCCAAGTTTGTTGCCCACACAAAATGTGAAGGAAGGGTTTTATCAACTTTCAGGTAAAAGGAGAGAAGGTAGCGCGTCAGTATTGAGATCTTGCGTGCTGGGTTCTTTTCCCAAGTGATGTATATTATGTGTAGTTCAATACGTTCTATTTCTTATGTCATATGGAATACTTATTCATTAATGTTATGGCATTATGTCCAGTTTGGTATATTACACGTTTGCATTTGTAACATTCGACAGTTCTCTAATCCATTTATAGGATTCCCCAAACTCATAGGTGCAATTGACTGCACCCACGTCCCCATGAATGCACCGTTAGGGGAACACGAGGCTGACTTTGTCAACAGAAAGTCAATTCACAGCATCAATGTGCAGGTAAAGTATTACCTGGGCTAGATCACTGAAATTGCATGCAGGTAGCCTAAAACCTTATAGTGGTGCTTCATATGCCCCAACTATGGTAACAGAAATGCCCTTTTCAGATGACTTGTGACCATCAACTGATGGTGACAAGTGTGGATGCAAAATGGCCTGGCTCAGTCCACGACTCAAGGATTTTCCGGGAGTCAAGTCTTTGCCAACAGTTTCTGCAAGGTATGGCGCAACACACAAGATCACTAACTGTAAATGTTGATGAAGTCACTGATCACATTATGTTCTTTCCAATAGGCCGTTATGATGGCGTCATCGTGGGGGACAGAGGGTATGCCTGCTTGAGGTTCCTGATGACTCCACACGGTGACCCACAGACACCATCGGAGGGCCGCTTCAACGGGGCCTTAAAGTGATGGTTCGGAGTCAAATTTACCCGTGAGGTAATTTCCACCAATAATCCAGACAAATACCCCCTCAGATGCATTTTTAGCGATGGTCAATATTCATCAAGTTTAGTGGTATCAGCCGAATGGCTTAGTATTGGAGTGTCCGGTACAATGTGTATATCTCGTAAATTCTCTTCCGTCTTTCCGGATAAGTTCGTAAAAGTCCTCTTCAAAACTCACAAGTGTAAGGAAAAAGTTAATGAATTCAACACTCCATCTAATTTCAAGTATTCAATTATTCCAGTTGTCAATACATTTCGATGGAGTGTTGAATTCACTAACCTTTTCCTTACACTTGTGAGTTTTGAAGAGGACTTTTACGAACTTATCCGGAAAGACGGAAGAGACGTTGACGCAGGGGTAGCCTTAGCACGAGCGAGTTGAAGCTATCAGAAAAGTGCTCTTTTAAATAAACTCCTGGTGTACTTACAAACTTTAAAATGCCTCGTTTTGTGAGTACAGACCATATATGTACTACTACAGAAGTTGGGTAACAATCCATGCATTATTAGTGGGGTAATTTACGAGATATACACACAGTACCGGACACTCCAATACTAAGCCGGTATTCGGCTCATACCCCTAAACTTGATAAATATTGACCGTCACTAAAAATGCATCTGAGGGGGTATTTGGCTGGATTATTGGTGGAAATTACCTCAGGGTGAATTTTACTCCGAACCATCACTTTAAGTACGTGCAGGGGGAGGATTGAGATGACCTTCGGCATCATCAAGTCAAGATTCAACTGCCTCCGTGGTCTGAGGGTCAAGCCGGAGAGAGCCAGCCAAATAATCACGGCATGTGTGGTGCTTCACAACATTGCCACCATTCGGAGGGAGAGAACTCCTCATGTGCCATTGGTGGCAGATGATGTGGTGGACCCAATAACAATTGATCATCCCACAGGAGTGGCTGTTAGACAGGCAATAACCACCCAGTTTTTTGGGTAGCCTACATTTTGTTGAAGTTTTGTTTTTTTTGGTTGAATTTCGATTTCCTCTAGGAAATACTTTTTTGTTGTTGTTTTGGTGGGACATTTGAATAAATACAAGAAATACAATGGACGGAAACGCATTTGGTGAAGTTTATTTGTTCATATCATCGCCGTGCATTTGCTGTGAAAGTAGAACAAAATCATTATTTCTGAGTTTCAGTGTAGCTTAACCAAAGAATATGTAGGTAGCTTCATCCAAAAAAATAGCCAACCCTCTCGAGGAGCTGGATCTCAAGCTTCAGTTTTTTCATTTGAAGAAGTTTTCTCTGATTATCCAGCACCAAGTTGCGCTTATACAGCGCCCTTACATTGTCCGTTCCTACCTATAGAAATGATTGGTTAAAATCGTACTTCACTTACGGTCAAAACCTTGTGGCACACCTTACAAAAGGAAGACACTACATAAAAAAAAAAAAACCTTGTCTGTCCTGCGAGAAGGCCTTGAGGAGGTGGACATGGAGGAGGCAGTTGGCTCATCTAACGGGTCATCTCTCTGTAGAATAAATGATCCAAAGGAAGAGTGATGTGAAACAGTTAAGCACAACGCCCACCGGTTGAGTACAAACTTAAGGAACTTAGAAACGAACTAAGTCAGTGACACAATAGGCATTTTCTATTCTGCAGTTTCATATTATAGGTGTGAGAATTGTTAAGAAAAATCACCTCCATAGTCACCCTGGACTCACAGGCCGACAGAATGTCGTCATCGTCTATGTTCTAAAAGAATCAGGGAAAGTTATTATAGGCCATTCTTTCCAAAATCTTGCTCACATTTAGAAGGATACACGACACTTAGACAGTTATAGGTTACCTCTTCTTGGAGATTGAAGGGCACTGTCGGTGGCTCCCGCAATACAATGTTGCTACCTTCAACTAAAATTACACAAATGAAGTTACACTGAATAATCTCACAGTTGATAAGACAATCATGTATGTTCCTTGCCGATAGGCCTACATGAATACATACCAGCTACATAGGCATAGGATAGGCCTACTGAGGCAGTGGGGTCAGAAGACATGCCCCCTGCCACTCTGGCCATCATCGGCCGCCCTTCATTATTTGCGAGGGCCAGCTCCTCCGGCACAGTGAAGGGCGCTGGAGCTGACCCCCTCGCAGTGGTGGTTAGCTGAGTTTGTTCTTATTTGCTACAGGTAATCAACATCAGATGAAAGGTTAGAGCCTAGCCTGTTGCAAATAGGCTACAATCACCTGAAATTATTTAAATGTATGCTTTAAACTTACCACATTGAATTATGTTTTTGTGCTTATTTCTCACCTGTACCCATGTTCGGAGGGTCGTGCTAGCACCCAATCTAGATGGGGGTAAAAGGCATGATGATGGACAGGCAAAATATGAACACCGGTCGCTGGCATGCAGTTCACATAATAATCCACCACCGTCACTACATTCCCGGCACATGCAATACGTTTTTACATAAAGGATGTATTTTAAATGAATTCCCTAAATCACACAATAAAGCAGGTTGGAGGTTGCTTTTACATTTTGCAATCATATGCACTCTATTGGGATTAATAGAGTGGGATTAATGGCATAGTTTTTAGACAATTATGCAGAATCTTTTCACTTACGCATTCACAGAATCTGCTATTTTTTTGCCAGCACGCCTCCCTAGCCTTATTATGGCCAACAGTATTGCCCCTTGCCGTTATGGTCTTTTTAAAGTCTTCGTATAGGTTCATAACTACCACTTGCTCCTCCTGAGTGAAATACATATATAGCCCGTGTTCGCTCAGTCGGATCCCCTTTTACGGGAACGCGGATTGAAACTAAAGCGGAAAACCTGGCTTGACAAATCAAATCGTAAGTGAGCTTCGTGGTACCGTTTAACTCTGATTGCGACTTTCGTATTTGTCGATCCAGGTTATCCAAAGAAAGCCTGGGTATGTTAATCGAGGTTCGTAGTACACCCCCCAGTGGTCACTCTAAGACCAACACAGCTCAGTTTGGACCGATCCTCCTTATTGAATTCACAATGCAATCGAGTCAATCAGGGACTGTCGTCGTAGTTGATGACGTAAAATACAGGTTGCCAATGGTAAAACAGCATTGATGTCTCCCGAAGTAGTGAGTGGTAATGTTAACAATATTTACAGTATAACAAGTGCAGTTATTCCAGAAATAGATACAATAACAACTAGTAATCATCATCAATAATCTCATCAATAATGCATAAATAATCTCCATTTGAAATTAAGGAACTGTTCCCCAGCACAAATCCAATTTAAATTTTTGTTTCACCACTCACTGTGCCAATGCAGGACCATGCAGGGCAGGCTGTTGGTGTTCACAGTGGGCTAGAAACACAACCATGCCGGCAGCTGATATTGCTTGCCGAATGAAAAGAGGTGAAATATGTCGGCAACTCCAGTGTACCATGAAAATATCATGGGGAATGTTGTCGGTGAGGTACTCGTTACTTACGAATGGTAAATATAAACACAGTGTTTGTAGATCTACTCTTACAGTTTAACCTGACAAACATTTGTTGCGTAGAGGCTACATGGTTAGGAAAAGAACGAGCCACACTAGCAAGATAGTAATTTATGTGCCATGACAAAATGAAGTTCAATGAATTAAGGCAGTGATTGACAGTGTCATTTTATTCTTCTATCAGGGGACCCGGTGCAAATGGAAAACCTCACCTGAGAAAGAGCTTTGCACAGCAGTGTATTGCTGAACAAGGTTGGTGAACTGGGCACTGTAGTAAATATATATAAATAATGTAGGTTACCCATAAATAGTATAGGTTAGTGGTTGAATTTATTATGACCTGATTTTGTAATTGTGGAGTGGAGTGTTTTTTTTTTTATCTCTATTTCTTTTCTAATGCAGGTTCATTTCCCAATTCCACAATGACTACAGTGCTATAGAACTGTTGATGTGTGGCAATAGTTACGCCCAATTTAAATTACATAAGAATGAGTTTATCTGATTAATCTTTCATTTGTAATCCTGCGTCTTGTTTAGGGACACCAGTGTTGGCTCCTATACAGCATCTGCAGACATGGAACTGAGTTCCATGTCTGCAGTTCCATGTCTGGAGTTCCAGACATGGAACTGTCTGGAGTTGCATGGAATGGAGTCAGCAAACTTCTATACATGGAGGCCCAAACAGAAGCAACATCAGATTAGGACTGTCCTCCACAACATTCCCACTACAATAGCCACAATGCCTGGACTGGATATTGGAGAAAGTTAGAGCCAAGGCTACATCAATGGCACAGATTATTGTTTTGGTGGCTTCTATTGTGTTGGTCAATAATGGCAGTAGTACCAGTGTTCTGCTACCACAAGGCAGGACACTCCCATGTAACAAGAACCGAGTTGACTGTCAAGACAGGGGAACTACAGAGTTGAGGTTGCAACACACTTGGGTTGGGACTGAACTTCCCCAACACCATCTCATGTGCTGATGTCCGGTTTAAACATAAAACAAGGAAGCAATAGCTCGCCATCAGGTAGGCAGAGCTGGGAGAAATGGTCTAGAATCACACACATTCTGTACAATACAAAACAGTCAGGGTAAGGCATCCAGCGCAGAACTTCAGAGAAACCATTTGCTTCAGAAAAGTATGGTGAATTTGCAGAGATTGCTCAAATTCTTGCACCAGGGCATTTCTGCTGCACCTCTTTGCCATGAGTCACGCTCATGTGTTGTATCAGCTGTTTGAATAGAGCCTATGCAGAAAGATATTAGTGCACCTATATACTACCCCGCCAGCCTGTACCTATCAGTCAACTGACTGACGCCATTTTGGATAAGTTATCAATTCATTGGTTTATCATATTTAGGAAATGCAGCCTACTTCCCTCTAGGAAGATAGCTTCGATGAGCTAGCTGTGTATTGACTTTGCTATTTCAACAAGGGAGATGGTTGATGGCGGTTGGCCTACTTGTGTAACTTAATAGCTGACAATGGAACTGCATTGTGTTGTTGTACTTGAGTGAATACTACTTGTAGTCACTCAATGACAAGTCATACTCTTCAAATTGTATTTGTCTAAATGCAACTGAATATAGACTTAATTGTTAATGTCAATTCTGTTTATTTGTTGGTGTGAACCCTATTTAATGAATGCACAATTTACAACAAACGCAAAATACATTAATATGGACTATGGACATACATTCAAGTGCAAAGTGTCATTTGAGACTGGCAATAAATATATAAATATTGCTATAAGAAATGAGAAGTGAGTGTTGCATGTGTTTTTTTTTTTTTACAAATGAACAAGAACTAGTTATCAAAAGAGAAGTCCTGAATTGTTCAAGTCAACCTATATTTCTCACTTCTCTACCATGTTGATTATCTTGTTGAGGGATAGAGTAATTTTCTGTTTACAGACTGGCTTCCTGGCTAGGTTCACAGTCTCTCCCCATCAAAGTGAAAGTCCTCCACTCTCTCAGCTTAGACCACATCCATCCCCACAAATCTGTGTACTTTAATTTGGACAGAAGGTTCTTGCAAGGAAGGCCTTCAATTATCTGCCGGGATGACTTGCAAAGAGCTCTGCCTCCAGGGCAACCTCTACAAGTGCACGAATGTCCTCTGGTCCTTGTCCTGTCTGGTCTGGGGCGCAATGCACGCCACTTGGCTTAACCACTACCGGCTCTATGTCTGTGGGGACTAAAAAGCCCACAAGGACACTGGCTGTCCACAGGTCAGGTTCTGTCAGGTTTTGTCCAAGGCCCCTCAGGAATTACTTTAGGAAATTGTTGAGGTCTTCCAGATGCAGGTCCAGGCTGATATTCCTTCCTTCCCCCCCACTACTGTGTTGTTATGAGTAGTTGATATCCCAAACTTGCTCCACCAGAACATTGTTGATATAGCGCTGGCAGGTTGGGGTTTCTTCTTCTTCTCAAGGCTATGGACACAGCAGCAGAGGTTTGAATTGGAGACTGGTTTGTGATGGTGGATGGTGGAACAATGAGAACAGAAATGGCGCCAGATGCGTGAGATCTGACTCCTTCTTGGCAAATGAGAAGGCCTTCAAGTGGCCGTGTGAACACTGCCAGAGCATAACATCTTGATTAGAATAGGAAAGTCGCTTGCACACATTGTCTATGAGAATGAGCACACATTCTTTCATTCAGTCAAGCAGTGTGTCATGTTTCACGATGAGGTTTGCAGTGGTTGACAGCGGTAGAAATGCTCCCCACAACCCCTGCTGCAGATGTGGGCATCAGTGGGGTTTGTTTTTAAGGGTAAAATATTAAGCAGAGACTGCATTCTTTTCTACAGTATTAACTGTGTAATAACAATGGTTTATAAACAAGAGAAATAAAGTCAAACACAGCTAGTCTATTTGACCATGTGGAGTGGGCATATTGGAAGGCCACTAGGACTTTGTTGGCCCTACCATGACTGCACACTGAGTTCTTCACAGTTCTTAAAAGCGAGCAAGGCAACTTAACACTGTTCCAAGTATGAGAGGCAAGCAACACAGAACGTCTGTCACTGATCGCGTGTGCCCCCTAGACCACACCCCCAGGAGCTGTGGCTCTGAACAACCACAGAGTGTTCATGGCTGCAGCAGGCCCTGATTGTGGCTGCTGCTGTGGTCGACTGGGTGTGATTTGGGGTTGGGAAATGGAGTCTTTTCCCTTTAACGTCCCTGGGATTTGGGATTTTGGAGTAAACTCTCGTTGCTGTTTTTATTATGTTGGTGTGCTTGCTACTTGCTCTGAACGTTTTGACAGTTTCCATATTTGAGAGTTGAATTAGCTGAGATGAGTAGAAAACACTTCATGCTAATTGTACATGATTTATCGACCTTGGGCTGCGACCAATTCTATCCAGACATTGAAATGTTGTTTTCTTTGGTTCCTCCTGGGTCGTACGTTTAAAAATGCCTTCTTTTTTTTTTTTTTACTGTTTGACAAAGATGGCAAAAATTGTTCCCTTCTGTAGAAGACATAGCTTGTTTAATCTTTGCTAACATTTATGTGAGAGTAACCAACAGGAAGTAACCAGACTTGCCAGCCTGGAGCCTGACATCAGCTACTACGGAGTCCCTGATTGGCTGGGCTACATCACCACGACAACACAGTCCCTGATTACATTGCAATTCCTGGATCGATGTGAGCAGCGAAACATAATGTGAGGTCATGTGATCAGTATGGTCTCCACTATGGATGACAATTAGAGGACTATGTGTTGAGAAACCTAATCTCCGCCATTTCTTACAACATGTAGGCCTACAGTGATATTGGGGCCTATAACAAAAAAAAACAGTTGTGATTGGTTAACCTGATTTTGCAGGTTAGAGCTGTCTAATACCTTCCTCAATAAAAAAAATATATATATACACTGTTGTATTTTGCACAACAGAAATCGCAGTTTAAGTTTCCAGTCCCATTAGGCTCCATGATTTTAATTGTTGTGTGATGACGATGGTCTCCAGGCTGACTGAAGAGGTCCCAACGCTGGCCATGTTGTTCTTCTAGACGCCGCTAGATGGAGCCTCTCGGTGGTTGATGCCTTGAATCCAATAGGAATACAGTCCGAATACAGTGACGCCGAGAGAGCGTAAAAGTACAACCTAACCTGCTTCCTCCCCTTCTCACCTGATGTTCTCGTCCCATACTGTGCTCATATGATGAGGCCTGCACTTGTACGATTATATGGTGATCTTTGAGCTATTTCGCAATTGGTTACAGCTGAATTTCATAAAACAGTACACATTACAAAACACCGAGCTCTCGTTTAGGCTGCTGTCGGCGCTCACGCTGTCATTCAACAAATTAAGTAGGCTACCCCAAATTCCAAACGTTTTCGCGCAACAATCAATGCAAGTAGGTGGTGTCCAAACCTTTCCTTGCTGTGAGTCCGTGCGTGCGTTACCGAGAGCTGCTACTCAATCGCCGCCTTCTTCCTGCGAGCGAGAGAGAGAGAGAGAGAGAGAGAAAGAGAAATAGAGAGAGGGGGGTCCTCAGAGCAGAGAGAGAGAGAGAGAGAGAGAGAGAGAGAGAGAGAGAGAGAGAGAGAGAGAGAGAGAGAGAGAGAGAGAGAGAGAGAGAGAGAGAGAGAGAGAGAGAGAGAGAGAGAGAGAGAGAGAGAGAGAGAGAGAGAGAGAGAGAGAGAGAGGGTCCTCAGAGCGGAGAGAGCGCAGATGGAGACTGTGGTCACAGCACCAGGCAAGGCAGAATAGTATCATCTTGTACTGCTACTCTCAAGGGTTGAAATACGATCGAGGAAAGAAATGGGTTCTGCTGCAATCGTTGGAATGGGCGCAAAGAGCCCATGCTGCGGGTTCTTAGCTATAATGAGACAATGAAAACTAAAATAACTTTTCCCGTTCTTTTCTAAAGGAATTTATGGAATATTTTTGGAGAAAAGTATAATCGATACATTTTGGCGACACCTTCCCTCAAAGTGGATTGCGATGTTTTTATAGTGCGCCGTGAAAGCTGTGACCAAGGTATTTGTTTCTGATCCATATTTTTATGTCATTACTAAATGCTATGGATCCTGGGTATGGCAGTTATACAAAAACGTATGCAGAAATTGCAGCCTATTTGTTGAATGATTAAGAAAAACGCGCATACAGGCAATGACCTTTTCTATTCAAAGACTGCTTTCATTCAGCCTGCGCCCATTTTCCACTGGACGTTCAAAAATGAAGAGGACACTGCGTCTTTTTTGCTCCACGTTGCTTCTACTGACATTTTGCGACGCATCTGAGAAAGGAATTCCCAGAAGGACAATGTTTCGGCACACGCCCTCCCGAGGGGCTGTCCCTAACGGAACACACCACTCTCTAAACGTGAAGCAGACAGAAGTTCTACATACTTCCTCCAATTTAAACCCAGGGAATTTGGCTTTAGCCGGCCAACGCCAGAACAGGGAGGTTGAACAGTTACACCTGGCGGCAGGACCCAACAGGCGCCTCATGCCAAATAGAAGGAGAATCCCAGAGCAGAGAACCCCAGCAAACCGGCCCTCACCACCCCAGGAGGTGGACAGCCAATTGAAGCCCGGCATCAGAGTGCAGCCACCACCGCCGCCGGTGCAAATGCAACCGGCCAGAGCTCCCGCTTCCGGCACGGTGACTTCCCACAACATCTTGGCGAGCTTTGCGGGCAAGAACCGCGTACTGGTCATCACGGCACCACACGACTCTGACGCCTACTACCGGCTGATGATGAGCCTCCTGAAGCCGGAGGTGTACTGCGATATGGCTGAGCGCCACATGCACCAGGTGGTCATGTTCCACCAGGAGGGCGAGGCGGGTGGCAAGGTGCGGCGCGTCTCTGCCCAGGGCCAGGTGACAGAGGAGCCCCTGGACCCCAGCGTCGTGCCCAGGCTCATGGGCTTCCTGAAGCTGGAGCAGGGCAAGTTTGCCATGGTGCTGCTGCGGAAGAACCTGCAGGTTGAGGAGAGGTACCCGTACCCGGTGAGGCTAGAGGCCATGTACGAGGTCATGGACCAGACGCCTGTCCGCAGGTTGGAGAAGGCTCGGCAAAAGGGTTTCGTGCAGCGCTGCAAGGCGGCCGGGCTGGAGGGACAGGTGAGAGACGACGCAATGCTAGGAGGATTAGATCCGAAGAGGGTAGAGGTAACTCCTCGGGTGGCTGTGGCTGCGAGTGTGTCCACCGCACGGCCAATGACAACAACAACAACACCAACAACAACAACAACAACAACAACAACAACAACAACAACAAGGTCCACCACAACCAGAAGACCTCCCAGAACCACCACCACAATGCCCACAACCAGGGCTACAACCACAGCTACAACCACAACAACCAGGCGGGCGTTCATAAAGCGCAGGCGTACAACCACCACCACCAAATCACCGACCACAACTAAATCAACCACTACCACCAAACCAACCACCACCACCACCACCACCACCACCACCACCACCACGACCACGCCCAGTACAACCATCATGGCATCTACTACCATGCCAGCAGTTCCCACCTCCACTGTCCCTCCCACCACCACCATCTCTGCCCCGCAGTGGACCTCCTCGTGGAGACCTCTGGAGGACCTCGATGCCCAACGGAGCGTGAGGGAGAAGCAGGCCACCATGAGGGAGAGGAAGAAGCCCATAAAAGGGGTCCCTACAGGCCCAGCGCACACGGCACACACTGTCGGCCATTTAGACCAGGGCGGGGGCGAAGAAAATGATCTTCGCGGAGAAGAGAGCCGAGCCATGGACGGCGCCGCCCCGAATAAGAAGGGTGGGAAGGCGATAGTGGATGTGGAGGATGGGGGGAGGAATGTACACAAATCCAACCGGAAGAACAAGGCGGAGAAGAAGAAAAGGAAGATGAAAGAGGAGGTTCCTCCCAACCCACACGTCAGGAAGAGTGGGAAGAAGGGGGTGCTCTACCAGGAGAACCACGACGGCGACGGGCCTTCCGGCAAACTGCCCAAAGTAGCCAGCCCCCTCACGTCCTTTTTTGGTTCCTTTGAGAAACGCAGAAGACTGCTTGTGAGTTATTATTATGTTTAATCACATTTCAAGTCATCACTTACAGATTATCATTATTATTATGATTATTATTTGTAGTAGTTGTAATGGTAGTTACATTATTACTTTTTTTTTAATCTTGCAGATAGATTTTTTTGTCTTAGAATATTTTTTTCATGAACGCCATAAAGAAAATAAACTTGTATAACCAAACACTGGCAACAGTGCTGTATCTGAACAAAGAAGTCTGCAACAGGATGTCTGGCTATTATACTAGTGGTTTCTGATTGGCTGAAATTGTGCCAAGTGATGTCACTTGTTGATGTTACAAAAAGTGACGTCGCCCTGCCAGAAAATGCTGGTTGCATTTGGTACTGTCTGTTTGAAATGTTGAATGTACGATCCCTACTATATACAATCTGTTCAGATGAGCTGAACCGAAATTACTTCCACTTCCACAACATATGGCTTCTCAACTCTCAACCCGTATGATTGTAGGTCATAACGACCCCTGGCGAGGAGCACCGAATGTACACTCAACAGAGGGATGAGTACCTGGAGAACGTGTGTGAGATGGCGATCCGCAAGCTGTCCATCATCACCATCTTTGGCAGCTGGAGCAACGGCACGATGAAGATAGACCATTTTCAGCTCGGTGAGTCAGCTGAAGCCGTGTTAGACCTTATATGTGTGAGTATCGCCATTATGTGCGTCCACAACGTCAATGTAATCTTAAGTGATGTAATGTAATTCTTAAGCTAATGAGTGGCACCATCCTATGGCATATTTGCCTGTAGTGAATATGCACCAACAAAGTTCTGTTGTGTTCTGTTAGGCCTCATTCAGTTAAATTACAATGGTCAACACCGACAGACCTGCAGAAATTGAAATCATAATACAGAATCACAACATGTACATAATTGCAAAACCAATAATATATAATCCTGTATATTGTATTGTATTATATATTCAGTCAAAATAGTTGTAATATTGTATCATCAGATCCCTCTCCCTATTAAATCTTTGTTCTATTCATAATTGTACTGGGACATTTTTACACCAGCATGAGTTGCATTTTTATTGTTATTCGGCTTTCATACAGAGCAGGACCAGGCACTGAAAGGGGTCCCGCAAGATGACCTCACAAACCAGGAGCTGATCCGGGCTCTGAGGAAGGAGTTGGGTTTGACGTTCAATGACTACTACATGGTGCTGACCGACTATGATATGAAGGCTAAGGTCAGTGTTGGGACCGTGTGATTAAGCTCTTGTGAATTAAAGGTGTTGTATATAAGATTTTAGAGCTATAACTTGAGTGTAATATGATAGAAATAGCTATCCAGGAGCTAGTAGTGAGTGAAATGTGCTGTGAGAACATCTGGTCTGGCTGACTGTACATCTGCTTCTGTATAAAAATATTTAGATTTTAGACTGCTACAGGCTCATTTCTGACTAATCAGGACATCTCTCTGATTGGTTATGGGAATCCCTCTTACATGCAAATCACAAGTCTGTGAAAATCAACAATTCTCAATGGCCAAGTGAGGAATGAAGCAGAAGAAAGGAGAGGAAGGGGACTTTTTTTGGTTGTTTCTTCTGCTCTTTTTTGCTCTCTCTCTTTACACCTCTCAAGTCATCCCTACAGTGCCTTTAAATGAAAAAAAAAAGTTTTGCTTTATAAGCTTAGATTCTGTTAACATAAATTCTCATCTTTTGGTTCTCCCGGCAGCAAGAATATGAAGTGCCCATTGCCATGAAGGCAGTGTTTGACTACATAGACACCTTCTCCTCACGGATCCCAGAAATGGAGCTGCAGAAAAAGCAAGGCGTGTCCTGCAAGAAAGAAGACAAGTCCAGATCCTTGGAAAACTTCCTCTCGAGGTAACAGACAGATTGTTGAGCAAATGATGGTTTAAAATGCTGTGTCTGGTGTATCCAAATAACACATGGGTCACATGTATACTTGCATTTAGGATTCAGGAACATTTTGATTCAATGAATGCATTCTAACTGAACATTTTTGAGCTGGAGTATCAGGTAAACAGGTCTGACTGGACTGGGAGAATGCTCTAAAGGGTAAAGGGGCATTTAGCAGACCCTTTTGTCCAAAGCAACTTACAACCAACACATTTGTGGCGTTCGACATGTGGACAGTTGGATCACAGGGATCGAACCGTTGAGCCTACGGTTAGTGGACAACCCGCCCTGTCCACCCGCTCTACCCACTGTGGTACTGCCCCCTACTTGGCAGGATTATGTCAGACTTATCGTGCCCCAGCGTGGAATTGTTGACTCAATGTAAACATACAGAGCTGGCTGGCTGTTGCTGTGCTTGTATTATTCTCAAACCTCTGGAGAAATTAAAAAGATTGTCTGTCAGAACTGTGCACCCAGATGACAGACTGAAGAAATGTACATGTATTTTAATGTGTTTATTTGACATTTACATTTAGGGCATTAGGCAGACACTTTTGTCCAAAGCGACTTGCAAACTGTACATTTGTCATACATTTGTGGAGTTTAACACACGGACAGTTGTGGAGATGGGGATCGAACCGCCAACCCTCCAGTTACTGGACGACCAGCTCTACCCACTGAGCTACTGCCGCATGAATGAACAATTAATACGATTTGCTCAACAAAGTCCCTGTTGGTTGCCGTGGCTCCAAGGTTCCGCTGGAGAAGGAGAATCTTCATCATCTCCACCCCTGATGACGAGGAATGGGCCTATCAGCAGCAGCTGTACAGCCTGAATAGTCAGGCCTGCAACCTGGGTGAGTTCCTTCAACCGCAACCTTCGGCATCAATATATTTTAATTACAGTTTGAAAAGTATGCTGTTTGAGGTTGCACTTTGTCAGCCCAATATGGTTTGAATAAAATGATATGGGATTCTGTAAACCTACATTCTACCCATTTCCCATAATCCCATAATCTACCCATTTCCCATAATCAATACTAAGAAAAACAAACCCAACAAACTAAACCCATTACCCTTTTTTAACCAGTTTACCCGAAAGACTAACAGTAGACCACACTCACTCACACTTAATACCACCAGCCACCACAATAAATTACCAAACTCACCTAGCCCCATTTCCCCCCAACAATGGAAACACAGGAGACAGGAGAAAATCAGAGACATGAGAAGATAGACACCCCTTAACCATCATCAAGAGCTTGCGACAGGGCATCAGCCATTACATTCTCGAACCCCTTGATGTGTCTAATAGACAGATTATAAGGCTGCAGAAAAAGGGCCCAGCGCATAAGGCGCTGGTTAGTGTTTTGAAGAGAAGAGAGGAAAGTAAGAGGATTGTGGTCAGAGAAGACCACAATCCTCTTACTTTCCTTCAGTACGTTTACATGCAGCAAGAAATTCGAATTTCTAATCGTATAAGACATCGTTCGGACTTTTTAAGTGCATGTAAACACCTTAATCCGACCTACTTCGGACCTACTTTGGACCTATTTCGGACATCTAAAATCGGATAACAACACCTGGATAATTCGATCATAGTCGGACTTTTAACGGCATGTGTACTCAGCAATCGGATCTGAATCGGATTTTGCATTCTGCGCATGCGCAGTGCCATTCTGCACATGCGCAGCGCCACATAGCGTCCAGAGTCAGCCCATGCTCCGGCTGTTAATCCGATTCTCTGAACGGCATGTATACTCGGACAAGTGATCCGGTCTTACGCATGTCATTATCTGATCCGATCAGAAATTCGAATTTCTTGCTGCATGTAAACGTACTGCTTGTTTCACATGGACTGACTTTTGACATTCAATTTATGCTTTTATGGACTAAGTTTATGATTTAAATAAATTATCTTGATTTAACTTAACAAACGGTGTGGTCTCCCCTCATGTCATGACTACCTAGCTCTCAGTAGCAATGACATAAGGGAAGACCACACCGTTTGTTAAGTAAAATCAAGATAATTTATTTAAATCATAAACTTAGTCCATGAAAGCATGAATTGAATGTCAAAAGTCAGTCCAGGAAAAACAGGGAAAAAGCAAACCACAAGTGTGGTGTAGATCAGTTAAATGTATGTGTAGCGTTAAGGCCAAAGATGGCAAAAGAAATCAGGTGTTGCTGCAGCCAGCCTCTGTCTGTAACAAAGACGCCAGAGCAGAGCCGAGAGAGAGCCAGAACCACTGGTAGAAGATGTTTTTAAACAGTCCCTCCAATCAACTGCTGTCTAGTCCAGAAGGACCTAAACAGACAGCGCCCCCTTCAGACTGGGGGGAAAAGAGACCGCCTAAACTTAATGTCACCAGTGGAGCTAGCATACCCAGTAGGGCAAAGCCGGGCATGACATCACACAGTAAGTTTTTGCCTAATTTGCAATATTTTAGTTAATGGTCCTTGACTAAAAGGAATTTAGTATTCAAGATTCAAGATTCAAGTAAACTTTATTGTCAGTTTTCATGAATGTACAGGCCATACACAAGAACCGAAATGCCGTTTCCCTCAATCCCTGGTGCAAGACAGCATGCAATATGAATATAAATATATAAAAATATAAGTATCAAAAAAATCTAAATAAAAATAAAAATAAAAATGCTAAGGTGGTCGCGAGTATGTGCAGTTGAAATAGTAAATAGTAAACAGTAAACAGTAAACAGTAAGATGTGCAAATTGTAAACAGTAAACAGTAAGAGGTGCAGTATGGGGGTAATAACAGTAATAGTAATAAATAAACAGTATGGACGTTATGAACATTATGAACAGTATGGACGGTATAAACAGTTGTAACAGTGTATAAAAAGTATAAACAGTACTATGAACAGTTGTTTCACAGATTTATATACGGAACAGATTTTTATACGGAGAGATTTATGAACAGTATGAACAGTACAGTAGTATAATATGAACTGCCTTCCCATTTAAAAATGTTACAATTTCTAACACAGTTACATCATATAACAGAAACTGGAAGACAGGGAAATGGTAAAAAACATATCAAAAGATACAATTGAAAGCAGGGAAGCTGGGATGGGAACTATGGGGTTGAAAACCAATAGTGCAATTGTCCTCCTTTCCTTTAATTCCTTTGTTATTGGGATATTGCGAGCGTTAACAATGTACTTCAACCATCTCGCTTTACTTTCGCAAACAACTTTAAAATTATCAATTAAATATTCTATGACCAAATAACAGCTGTCCGTCATCCATAGACGAGCTGAAGGTGGCTTTCTAAACTGAAATACATAGTGCAGCTTAATCAGAACTTTCTTAGGATTGTATTTCAATCTTTATATTATATCGCTCAATGAAGCCATTAGAGGCATGCATGGAGGCAAGCCATAGGCTTAAGACATGACGTTTGAGATAAGATGTATATTGATGTCTCAGCACAGGTCTGAAGTGTCTTCAAAGTGTGACACACAATTTCACATGATTTCAGAATGCGCTAGCATCAACTGCTAGCTTGGTGCTAGCATTAAGTTATGTTCTCACTGCATTTTGTGGGTTATTGTCTGTCAATAATGAGTCAACCCCTTAAGTAGCCTACAATCTAATCTTTGGATATTGACAGGTGAAATGTGTCTTTTTTCATTATTGTGTCTGCTGAACTTTCCATAATTGCGTTTCATTTAAAGGGCACTGTGTCGACAGGCGTTTGGATTTTGGTTTCATATGTGATACATTTGGGAGTAGTAGGCGATACCATTTACACGTCCACCAGTGGGTCTTTGAAAACAGAACAATAGCTTGTTGTGGATCTGTTTAGCCTCTCATTTAAACATGCCATGGATTTCATTGAATCCAATGGAAAGAATGTGAGCACGACCACAGTCAAAATGTCACAGTTGCTTTCTTTTGTGATTCAGCTCACCACAGTGAGGTGGCACGCTGCCAGACAGCCAATACATCTTTTCTTTCCCCTCAACACGGCTGCATGAGCTTTCCCTTCGTAGCTTTGAGGAAGAACGTACGAAAGGAAAGGAGACAGAACAGAAGACATAAATAGAGAGTGACAGAGAGAGAGAGAGAGAGAGAGAGAGAGAGAGAGAGAGAGAGAGAGAGAGAGAGAGAGGGAAAGAGAGAGAGAGAGAGAGAGAGAGAGAGAGAGAGAGAGAGAAAGAGAGAGAGAGAGAGAAGAGATTGCAATAGAGAGACAACTCATTTTCTTAAAAGTCGAGATAGTGCCCTCTTGAGATTCCCACAGAATGCTTGGTATTTGCTTTGCAGGGTCTGTCCGAGCCCCCTGTGTCTAACAACCCTGTGCCTACAGACTGATGAGAAACAGACTGTCTGTAGGCACTGTCTGTGGAGAGAGAAAAGGAGAACGAAAAACACTGCCTTTTACAGAAAAGCTAAGATGGCATTAATAAAGTGGAGCAGGGAAGTCACTGACAAAACATTGGAAACATTTGCAAAGTAATGGCCATGGGAGGGGCGTTGTAAAATATTCTTCCATGTAGGTCTGTGTTAAACATTCCCAGACTTTGTGCAGATTAATTATCCTTTTGATGTTCGACTTTTATCATTTGATCTTATTTTCTGGAACTGTCAGGATGTACGACGTCAGTCATATTCTAAATATCCACACCTTTCTTTTCACTAAACGAAAATTGTGTTGTTTGGCTGTTTTCTGTGCCAAGGCAATGAATGACATAATGTGTCATAAATGTACCATTAAAAAGCCAAGCCAACAATTATAGCTCCTATTAGCAGAGTTTCTGCTGTTGTGTTGTTGTGTAAACCCAAACTACTGTTACTTTCCCCCAGGCCTGCGCCACATGTCCGTGCTGAAGCTAGCGGGGAAGGAGGTAGAACTCATGGGCGGATCTCTAGAGCTCTATCCAATCAATGGTAAGATGGTCACTGTTTGTCCAATCAGCAGTATGTTTAATTTTAAAAGGGAGGATGAGACAGGCTGGACATGCTCGTCTGGTTGCCACCTGTTGTGTGTTGTGTGTATTCCCCCCCCCCCCCCCCCCCCCCACTGATATTTCACAAAGCTAACTAGTGCTGACTAGCGCCAACTAGCGCTAACTAGCAACCTTGCACCCCATTCATCTCAACTCTCAGTTGTTCGATATCTCATGTAATGTTTTAGCATGTTTTAGCACTACCACTGGTTAGTAGTTATAATAATCACTGGTTAGTAGTAACCAAACCTACTAACCAAACCTCGGGTGCGGAATTCTTTTTTTTCATCTCATTCATCACTTTCGATGTTGATTGCATGCATTGATTGCTGAATCAGCCGCACTTTGAACAGAAGTTTAAAGATAAATGTATTGTCTGACCTTTGAACCCCTGTCCACCTTGAACCCCCTTCCCAGGGAGTTCCAGTGTGGAGAGGGAGGAGCTGTCAGCCTCGCTGGTCGGGGACATCCGAAACTACTTCCAGGTCAGCCCCGACTACTTCTCCATGCTGCTGGTGGGCAAGGACGGCAACGTCAAGTCCTGGTACCCGTCGCCCATGTGGTCCATGGCCACCATCTACGACCTGGTGGACTCCATGCAGCTGCGGCGGCAGGAGATGGCCATCCAGCAGTCACTGGGCATGCGCTGCCCCGACGACGACTTTGGTCACCATGGGTACCACGAACACGACCCAGACGGATATGGTCACCGCGGGTACGGTTACTAAGCACAGATTACTTGCAACTGTACTGCTTGTTTTGGTTGCTCGAATGTGTTAATGTCTCAGGCTCAGGGTACAATTAGTATTTCGAGTACTTTCCAGAATGTGTTTGTTGTGCTTTGGGTGTGTCTAATTTAGTTTTATTGTTTATACTTTATATATTCAAACAATATCGATCATATAGATGTCTTTTACATCGGGTTTGATGAATAAAAACGTTTACTTTGTCATTTCATCAAATGTTTGAATAAAATGTCTTTTTAGCAGAGTTTGTTATTTAGAATAGAATAGAATCTTTATTGTCATTGTACAACAGTATAAAAATACGGTGGCACGACAAAATTGAGGATTAGTGTTTACAATGTATATGCAATTCAATTTGGGCATTTGTTCTAAGTATTTCTAAACCTTTGTTTGAACTGAGCTGCATGTAGATTACGCTACTTAGTTAACAGATTTTTCAAAAGTACAAAATAAATACTTTTTTTGCCCTGTTTTTCTTTAGACAGACTTAAGTGATTTCCAAACATGTGTGCTTTTTAAAATGCAGAGCTGCCAAGCGTCACGCTTTTGAGTGTGACAGTCACGCAATTTGACCCAATCTCACACCACACGCCACACTTGACATTTCTCACGCTCCCCATTCAATACTCTATATTTTTTTATGAGTATAAACTTTGGTCCTCGCAGCATGCCGTAGTTCGAGACTTTCTCTGATGTCCTGATGAAGAGGTTTTGCTTCGAAACATGTTGGCATCCTATATTTTAAGCCATGAGTAAATAAAAGGCTTTTTTATTCTTCACCCTCCTCTCGAGTGCCTGGATCCTCCATCTTTTTGCATTTTCCTCTTGATCCAAGAGCACCGATCACTACCTACTCTTGATTACCTCCCGCTGAGCACCTGGTTGGCCTCTCCGCTTTTCTCAACTCTAATTGACTGACCGAGATAACCAATCCGGACCAATCCATCAGTCCTTTGTGCCTAAATCTAACCAACCACGGCAGGCACCACGCAATATAAACCAATCAGAAGTAACGTGAGGCGGGTCTTGGCGTCTGTAACTATCTTTCACACACAACAGCGCCGACATTTAAAACCCACTGACTCGACGTTCTCTTGATTGTTGGAAGACGGACGGTAGGTAACTACCCTATTTTGTTCACTGTTGATTCGCTGTTTCTCCTTGAGTTTCCTAGTTAATATGTACTGTTTTAAGGCTGCTATAAGTCTATCATTGTCCTGTATTTGTGGCAGAGCTTGGCTAGTTCACACTTGAAAAAGCGACGTGTGTGTGTGTGTGTGTGTGTGTGTGGGTGTGTGTGTGTTCAATTTAGACCCCCCCCCCCCCCCCCCCCCCCCCCCCAAAGCAGTGTTTCTCAAAATTCTAAATTTCAAGGTCTGTCCTTAACTCTTGACAGTGTACAAAAAGGACCCATTGAGGTCTATTTGGTTCCATTTGTACACTGTCATAGTTACAGACCTTGTAAGTGTCCATTTAGACCACCCTAAAGGAACCCACTGAGTCCCTGGAATCCACTTTGAGAACCATTGTAAAACAGTATTCAATCACACAGTAACATGTATTTATCTTTTGAAAGATAGGTAAGAGGCAGCAGAGAGATATGCTGTCATTCTTGGCAGTGCCAGTGAGAGCCCCCCCCTTATGCACCCCCTGAAAATGTGAGCGCCACAGGAGATCAAGAGAGATCAGAAGAGAACGAGGACAAAGATGTGGAAGTGAAGCAGAAAGCCAAGAGTGGAGCAGCCATCTACAGGTGCACTTTTAAAAGGGAGTGGACAGCAGAATGGCCCTTCATCACTAGGCACAACCACCTCCTACTTTTGGTGCTCTATATGCAGACACGAGAACAGCTGTGCCCATCAAGGAAAGGCAGATGTCACAAGGCATATAAAAAGCAAAGCGCATTGTACATTGCATTTATTATTTATTTATTGTTTTGTTTAGATTATATTTAGTTTACATTTTTAGTTTATTTAGTTTAGTTTATATTTTATATTTATATTTTTAATATATATATATATTTTATTTTTACATACACTTTTTTATTTCTAATTGCATCTATTCTGTGTAATTTAATGCTGCTGCTACATTGCAATTTCCCAGCTTGGGATTAATAAAGTATTTCTATTTCTATTACCAAAGAACAGGCAGTACAGTCAACAGCCGGCATTGCACCATATTATGGCCCAGCCACTGACAGCTCAGGAAGTCAAGGTACTACATGCTATTCAGCTACTACCAGTGTTATGGACACTGCTAGTAGCTGAATTGCACTTTTAGGTTATATCAGCATAAATACATAGTAAATGAAACGCATATTTTGTCTAAACTAATGTTCATTTGATTATTTTTGTATGTAATGGTGTTTTTCTATCAACCTTGACTCTGCTGCTAAGACTTTCAATCAAAAAACACTTAATGTTTTATTGTCTTTAAATGATTTGCTTTTTAATTACCTAATCTCTGTTGCAGACAATGAGAGCTGAGGTAAAGGTAGCAGTGTCAATGGTGGAACACAATGTGCCATTTGCAGTAGCCGATCACTTCAGCCCATTGCTCAAAGAACGCTTCAGATGCCCCTACTGCAGAGCTTCAACCAAAACCAAAACCCGAAAGTTTGGCTCCTGGGGGAACTCTTTCATCCATCATGACGTTGAAGATGACCCCCACCCTGATGCAGCTCCACTGGTTACCAGTCAAATCCCGGATCAAGTTCAAAATCCTCCTACTCACCTTCAAGTCCCTACATGCTCTGGCCCCCGCTACCTCTCTGACCTCCTCCATCCTTACACCCCCCTGCGGTCACTCAGGTCCTCTGCTAATGACCAGCTGGCAACCCCCCGCACCAGACTCAAGACCTTTGGGGACAGGGCCTTCTGTGTGTCCGCCCCCACACTGGAATCAGCTCTACCTCCACATCTGCTGTGCCCCAGGTGTGCCCCCCCCCCCCCCCCCCCCCCCCCCTCCACTTCAGTGGAACCCTTCAAGAAGCTACTAAAGGCACACCTCTTCTCAGAGGTGTGCCCCCCCCCCTCCAATTCAAGAAGCTACTAAAGGCACACCTCTTCTTTGAGGTGTGCCCCCCCCCCCCCCCCCCCATTTACACTGACTCACTTTACATACACTCTTACTCCCCCCTTCTCAGAGGTGTGCCCCTGTGGAATCAGCTCTACCTACACATCTGCTGTGCCCCAGGTGTGCCCCCCCCCCCCCCCTCCACTTCAGTGGAACCCTTCAAGAAGCTACTAAAGGCACACCTTTAGAGGTGTGCCCCCCCCCCCCCCCCCCCCCCCCCCCTCCACTTCAAGAAGCTATTAAAGACACACCTCTTCTCAGAGGTGTGCCCCCCCCCTCCACTTCAAGAAGCTACTAAAGGCACACCTCTTCTCAGAGGTGCCCCCCCCCCCCCCCCCATTTACACTGACTCACTTTACATACACTCTTACTTCCCCCTTTTTTTTTATTATTGGAGAGTTGGTTGAAATTAAATATTGACAAATAAATGTATTTTGTCAAAATTCTTGTTACAATTTTCATTTCTAATTTCTGGTTAATCAAGACTAGCCACAGTGCAGGGAGAGCCGCTGGTATGGAGGTGAGGACATAAATCGACGTTAAAAAAGGCCACATTTTTTAGGCGAAACGCATCATCTCAATAAGGTTTCACTCATGTGTTGAAACTTGGCAGTAGGGCTGTAATCAACCAAATAAATTCTTGGTCGACTTAAACATTAGAATTTCGACTAATTGGGGTGGGGCTTTGACAGCGTTTTGCATCACGTGCATCTGCGCAATACAATAGCCCATGATTCCGAAAATATACTGATGGGACATTTTGCTGCTCCTGTTTCTGTTTTAGCCCATTTTGGGCTTTGTGCTCCTTAATGTGCCACAAGTTGACGCGCAGCAGCCACGGCGCGACTAATTGTCACTTGTTTGAGCGCAGCATTAATACACGGCTGCAAAGTGTGCCCGGCGCACCTGAAGCCTTGCATCTCCAACCATTGGTGTTACTCCTTTAGTGTTTCAACACAGAGTGCCATGTTAGCAGCGTTGTCACACACAACAGACACTTTTCCTCTGGAATTTGAAAGGAATCAACAACTTCAGATAGTCGTGCAGCGATGTTTCTTCCTGTGTGCGTCTCTTCTATTTGTTTTGTCTCAAGCAGGTAAAATTCTGCCACACTGCCGATGTCTTTGACATGGTATATGGCCAGACGGTAGAGGATGACTCACTGTAAATGAAACGCTCAAAATAAAAAAAATATTTGGCAAACCACCGGACGTTGAATAACGTGGAACGTCAATCTACCTGTCTCTAGTGGGTTGGGCTAATCCAAAATAGTGAAAACAAGGGGGATGTTCTCTGACAGGCTGTTAACTGTGAAACAGGGGTGCTCTGAAAACACCCGCGTTAGCACTTGGTGCTTTCCTCCTGATGAAATTAACCATAGACCGAATGAAATTAACACGGCAAATAATCGACCAATCAGAATTTTTAATAATTTCAATAAGTCGACCGGTCGACTAGAACTTAACAGCCCTACTTGGCAGACCTGAAATAGTATTGCTAAATAGCCTTTGCTTTAGTTTGATTGAATGGTTGAAATACTTAAGCGTACTGTCCTGCTTAATACAACAACAAAACATTAAATTGTGTGCTGTCAAAGTTGCGCTATACGTTTCCTGCCTTTTGTATACAAACCGAAATAATGATGTTCTCGCGAGAATTCAATAGCGGAAGCGATCGTTGTCTGACAGATCATGTGACCTGCAGTGACACTCCTCACTCGATAATTGTGTTTATCGTCACGTTGTTCGGATAGGATCGTATTTTGTCCAAACATAAGAGAATATTTACGCGATGCAGAACGTGATTAACTCAGTGAAAGGTACGGCCCTAGGCGTGGCAGAGTTTCTCACTCCAGTTCTTAAGGTAAGAAAGATTAGCTCGGAGAAATGTCTAGCTTTGAGCACCACCTCACACGCACAAACATGCTGGTCATGGCAACCCACGATGTTGACACGAATTTTTACTCGATTTTTAGTAGCTAGACAACGGTAAAGCTTTATGCATCAGAGGGCGGGCATCTGTGGGCATTTATACTGATCCCCGATTGTTCACGTCAACATGAAATAAGCTCATAACTTGCATGGTTGTGATGTACAGGGTCGGGGCCAGTTCACCGGGCGTAATGCTTAAACGCTGTCAAAATACACACACTCAGAGATGACACATTCTTACCCATCGTTCTGTGTTCTGTTTGACTCAAAGGAATCTAAATTCAAAGAAACCGGAGTAATTACACCGGAAGAGGTGAGAACACTCTAAAGTGAAAGCTTGTACTTAATATATTGGCAAATGTATTAGACGGGGCCACGCATCGTGACATTTTATTTGTGTCGTTAGTCATTAACCCTATGTCCCTTCCTCCTCATTAGTTTATAGCTGCCGGTGATCATTTAGTCCACCACTGTCCGACCTGGAAATGGTGAGTGACTGCTCATCGACTGGGAGGGCAGCAAGCCTGGGTACCACGAACACGACCCAGACGGATATGGTCACCGCGGGTACGGTTACTAAGCACAGATTACTTGCAACTGTACTGCGTGTTTGGGTTGCTCGAATGTGTTAATGTCTCAGGCTCAGGGTACAATTAGTATTTCGAGTACTTTCCAGAATGTGTTTGTTGTGCTTTGGGTGTGTCTAATTTAGTTTTATTGTTTATACTTTATATATTCAAACAATATCGATCATATAGATGTCTTTTACATCGGGTTTGATGAATAAAAACGTTTACTTTGTCATTTCATCAAATGTTTGAATAAAATGTCTTTTTAGCAGAGTTTGTTGTTTAGAATAGAATAGAATCTTTATTGTCATTGTACAACAGTATAAAAATACGGTGGCACGACAAAATTGAGGATTAGTGTTTACAATGTATATGCAATTCAATTTGGGCATTTGTTCTAAGTATTTCTAAACCTTTGTTTGAACTGAGCTGCATGTAGATTACGCTACTTAGTTAACAGATTTTTCAAAAGTACAAAATAAATACTTTTTTTTGCCTTATTTCTTATTTTATGCCTTATACAGACTTAAGTGATTTCCAAACATGTGTGCTTTTTCAAATGCAGAGCTGCCAAGCGTCACGCTTTTGAGTGTGACAGTCACGCAATTTGACCCAATCTCACACCACACGCCACACTTGACATTTCTCACGCTCCCCATTCAATACTCTATATTTTTTTATGATAATAAACTTTGGTCCTCGCGGCATGCCGTAGTTCGAGTAAGGAGTAACTCTAATTGACTCTCTCTGATGTCCTGATGAAGAAGTTTTGCTTCGAAACACGTTGGCATCCTATATTTTAAGCCATGAGTAAATAAAAGGCTTTTTTATTCTTCACCCTCCTCTCGAGTGCCTGGATCCTCCATCTTTTTGCATTTTCCTCTTGATCCAAGAGCACCGATCACTACCTACTCTTGATTACCTCCCGCTGAGCACCTGGTTGGCCTCTCCGCTTTTCTCAACTCTAATTGACTGACCGAGATAACCAATCCGGACCAATCCATCAGTCCTTTGTGCCTAAATCTAACCAACCACGGCAGGCACCACGCAATATAAACCAATCAGAAGTAACGTGAGGCGGGTCTTGGCGTCTGTAACTATCTTTCACACACAACAGCGCCGACATTTAAAACCCACTGACTCGACGTTCTCTTGATTGTTGGAAGACGGACGGTAGGTAACTACCCTATTTTGTTCACTGTTGATTCGCTGTTTCTCCTTGAGTTTCCTAGTTAATATGTACTGTTTTAAGGCTGCTATAAGTCTATCATTGTCCTGTATTTGTGGCAGAGCTTGGCTAGTTCACACTTGAAAAAGCTGTGTGTGTGTGTGTGTGTGTGTGTGTGTGTGTGTGTGTGTGTGTGTGTGTGTGTGTGTGTGTGTGTGTGTGTGTGTGTGTGTGTGTGTGTGTGTGTGTGTGTGTGTGTGTGTGTGTGTGTGTGTGTGTGTGTGTGTGTGTGTGTGTGTGTGTGTGTGTGTGTGTGTGTGTGTGTGTGTGTTCAATTTAGACCCCCCCCCCCCCAAAGCAGTGTTCCTCAAAATTCTAAATTTCAAGGTCTGTCCTTAACTCTTGACAGTGTACAAAAAGAACCAAAAGGACCCATTGAGGTCTATTTGGTTCAATTTGTACACTGTCAGACTTACAGACCTTGTAAGTGTCCATTTAGACCACCCTAAAGGAACCCACTGAGTCCCTGGAATCCACTTTGAGAACCATTGTAAAACAGTATTCAATCACACAGTAACATGTATTTATCTTTTGAAAGATAGGTAAGAGGCAGCAGAGAGATCTGCTGTCATTCTTGGCAGTGCCAGTGAGAGCCGCCCCCCTTATGCACCCCCTGAAAATGTGAGCGCCACAGGAGATCAAGAGAGATCAGAAGAGAACGAGGACAAAGATGTGGAAGTGAAGCAGAAAGCCAAGAGTGGAGCAGCCATCTACAGGTGCACTTTTAAAAGGGAGTGGACAGCAGAATGGCCCTTCATCACTAGGCACAACCACCTCCTACTTTTGGTGCTCTATATGCAGACACGAGAACAGCTGTGCCCATCAAGGAAAGGCAGATGTCACAAGGCATATAAAAAGCAAAGCGCATTGTACATTGCATTTATTATTTATTGTTTAGTTTAGATTATATTTAGTTTTTATTTAGTTTTAGTTTATATTTTATATTTATATTTTTAATATATATATTTTATTTTTACATACACTTTTTTATTTCTAATTGCATCTATTCTGTGTAATTTAATGCTGCTGCTACATTGCAATTTCCCAGCTTGGGATTAATAAAGTATTTCTATTTCTATTACCAAAGAACAGGCAGTACAGTCAACAGCCGGCATTGCACCATATTATGGCCCAGCCACTGACAGCTCAGGAAGTCAAGGTACTACATGCTATTCAGCTACTACCAGTGTTATGGACACTGCTAGTAGCTGAATTGCACTTTTAGGTTATATCAGCATAAATACATAGTAAATGAAACGCATATTTTGTCTAATCTAATGTTCATTTGATTATTTTTGTATGTAATGGTGTTTTTCTATCAACCTTGTCTCTGCTGCTAAGACTTTCAATCAAAAAACACTTAATGTTTTATTGTCTTTAAATGATTTGCTTTTTAATTACCTAATCTCTGTTGCAGACAATGGGAGCTGAGGTAAAGGTAGCAGTGTCAATGGTGGAACACAATGTGCCATTTGCAGTAGCCGATCACTTCAGCCCATTGCTCAAAGAACGCTTCAGATGCCCCTACTGCAGAGCTTCAACCAAAACCATAACCCGAAAGTTTGGCTCCTGGGGGAACTCTTTCATCCATCATGACGTTGAAGATGACCCCCACCCTGATGCAGCTCCACTGGTTACCAGTCAAATCCCGGATCAAGTTCAAAATCCTCCTACTCACCTTCAAGTCCCTACATGCTCTGGCCCCCGCTACCTCTCTGACCTCCTCCATCCTTACACCCCCCTGCGGTCACTCAGGTCCTCTGCTAATGACCAGCTGGCAACCCCCCGCACCAGACTCAAGACCTTTGGGGACAGGGCCTTCTGTGTGTCCGCCCCCACACTGTGGAATCAGCTCTACCTACACATCTGCTGTGCCCCAGGTGTGCCCCCCCCCCCCCCCCTCCACTTCAGTGGAACCCTTCAAGAAGCTACTAAAGGCACACCTTTAGAGGTGTGCCCCTGTGACGGAGTGCCCGTCACCACAGTTGACCATGCGCTCTGGCTGCCATGCCAAAGAGCCTGGCTCTTTGGTGTTTCGGTCAAGTTGCTGGTTTGGTGCCCCGGAGACCCGAGTTCAAGACCGGGTGGGGGGACTGCCTTGTCCCTTCGCTACAAATGGTGTCAGAAGTGGGATGGCTTGCCGTGAGGCCATCGGAGGCGCACCTGGAATGTGAGCCGTATGAGGGACCCCCAGGATAGGTGGACCCCTGTGCGAGGGACCCCAGAGATGGGTGAAGCACTTGTGTGGGGCACCCTGGATGGGAGAAGTCGGCGGGATGATGCGTGAGGGACGCCTGTGGGCGTGAAGCGCATGGGTGCGCTTCCCGAAGGGGAAGGCAGTGTGACGGAGTTCCGTCACCACAGTTGACCATGCGCTCTGGCTGCCATGCCAAAGGGCCTGGCTCTTTGGTGTTTCGGTCAAGTTGCCCGGAGACCCGAGTTCGGGAGACCTTCGCTACAGCCCCCCCCCCCCCCCCCTCCACTTCAAGAAGCTATTAAAGGCACACCTCTTCTCAGAGGTGTGCCCCCCCCCCCCCCCCTCCACTTCAAGAAGCTACTAAAGGCACACCTCTTCTCAGAGGTGTGCCCCCCCCCCCCCCCCCCCCACTTCAAGAAGCTATTAAAGGCACACCTCTTCTCAGAGGTGGCCCCCCCCCCCCCCCCCCCCCATTTACACTGACTCACTTTACATACACTCTTACTTCCCCCTTTTTTATTATTGGAGAGTTGGTTGAAATTAAACAAATAATTTGTTTAATTTTGTTTAATTAACTGTGCTGATTCCACAGTGTGGGGGCATTTATTGACAAATAAATGTATTTTGTCAAAATTCTTGTTACAATTTTCATTTCTAATTTCTGGTTAATCAAGACTAGCCACAGTGCAGGGAGAGCCGCTGGTATGGAGGTGAGGACATAAATCGACGTTAAAAAAGGCCACATTTTTTAGGCGAAACGCATCATCTCAATAAGGTTTCACTCATGTGTTGAAACTTGGCAGTAGGGCTGTAATCAACCAAAGAAATTCTTGGTCGACTTAAACATCAGAATTTCGACTAATTGGGGTGGGGCTTTGACAGCGTTTTGCATCACGTGCATCTGCGCAATACAATAGCCCATGATTCCGAAAATATACTGATGGGACATTTTGCTGCTCCTGTTTCTGTTTTAGCCCATTTTGGGCTTTGTGCTCCTTAATGTGCCACAAGTTGACGCGCAGCAGCCACGGCGCGACTAATTGTCACTTGTTTGAGCGCAGCATTAATACACGGCTGCAAAGTGTGCCCGGCGCACCTGAAGCCTTGCATCTCCAACCATTGGTGTTACTCCTTTAGTGTTTCAACACAGAGTGCCATGTTAGCAGCGTTGTCACACACAACAGACACTTTTCCTCTGGAATTTGAAAGGAATCAACAACTTCAGATAGTCGTGCAGCGATGTTTCTTCCTGTGTGCGTCTCTTCTATTTGTTTTGTCTCAAGCAGGTAAAATTCTGCCACACTGCCGATGTCTTTGACATGGTATATGGCCAGACGGTAGAGGATGACTCACTGTAAATGAAACGCTCAAAATAAAAAAAATATTTGGCAAACCACCGGACGTTGAATAACGTGGAACGTCAATCTACCTGTCTCTAGTGGGTTGGGCTAATCCAAAATAGTGAAAACAAGGGGGATGTTCTCTGACAGGCTGTTAACTGTGAAACAGGGGTGCTCTGAAAACACCCGCGTTAGCACTTGGTGCTTTCCTCCTGATGAAATTAACCATAGACCGAATGAAATTAACACGGCAAATAATCGACCAATCAGAATTTTTAATAATTTCAATAAGTCGACCGGTCGACTAGAACTTAACAGCCCTACTTGGCAGACCTGAAATAGTATTGCTAAATAGCCTTTGCTTTAGTTTGATTGAATGGTTGAAATACTTAAGCGTACTGTCCTGCTTAATACAACAACAAAACATTAAATTGTGTGCTGTCAAAGTTGCGCTATACGTTTCCTGCCTTTTGTATACAAACCGAAATAATGATGTTCTCGCGAGAATTCAATAGCGGAAGCGATCGTTGTCTGACAGATCATGTGACCTGCAGTGACACTCCTCACTCGATAATTGTGTTTATCGTCACGTTGTTCGGATAGGATCGTATTTTGTCCAAACATAAGAGAATATTTACGCGATGCAGAACGTGATTAACTCAGTGAAAGGTACGGCCCTAGGCGTGGCAGAGTTTCTCACTCCAGTTCTTAAGGTAAGAAAGATTAGCTCGGAGAAATGTCTAGCTTTGAGCACCACCTCACACGCACAAACATGCTGGTCATGGCAACCCACGATGTTGACACGAATTTTTACTCGATTTTTAGTAGCTAGACAACGGTAAAGCTTTATGCATCAGAGGGCGGGCATCTGTGGGCATTTATACTGATCCCCGATTGTTCACGTCAACATGAAATAAGCTCATAACTTGCATGGTTGTGATGTACAGGGTCGGGGCCAGTTCACCGGGCGTAATGCTTAAACGCTGTCAAAATACACACACTCAGAGATGACACATTCTTACCCATCGTTCTGTGTTCTGTTTGACTCAAAGGAATCTAAATTCAAAGAAACCGGAGTAATTACACCGGAAGAGGTGAGAACACTCTAAAGTGAAAGCTTGTACTTAATATATTGGCAAATGTATTAGACGGGGCCACGCATCGTGACATTTTATTTGTGTCGTTAGTCATTAACCCTATGTCCCTTCCTCCTCATTAGTTTATAGCTGCCGGTGATCATTTAGTCCACCACTGTCCGACCTGGAAATGGTGAGTGACTGCTCATCGACTGGGAGGGCAGCAAGCCTGGGTACCACGAACACGACCCAGACGGATATGGTCACCGCGGGTACGGTTACTAAGCACAGATTACTTGCAACTGTACTGCGTGTTTGGGTTGCTCGAATGTGTTAATGTCTCAGGCTCAGGGTACAATTAGTATTTCGAGTACTTTCCAGAATGTGTTTGTTGTGCTTTGGGTGTGTCTAATTTAGTTTTATTGTTTATACTTTATATATTCAAACAATATCGATCATATAGATGTCTTTTACATCGGGTTTGATGAATAAAAACGTTTACTTTGTCATTTCATCAAATGTTTGAATAAAATGTCTTTTTAGCAGAGTTTGTTGTTTAGAATAGAATAGAATCTTTATTGTCATTGTACAACAGTATAAAAATACGGTGGCACGACAAAATTGAGGATTAGTGTTTACAATGTATATGCAATTCAATTTGGGCATTTGTTCTAAGTATTTCTAAACCTTTGTTTGAACTGAGCTGCATGTAGATTACGCTACTTAGTTAACAGATTTTTCAAAAGTACAAAATAAATACTTTTTTTTGCCTTATTTCTTATTTTATGCCTTATACAGACTTAAGTGATTTCCAAACATGTGTGCTTTTTCAAATGCAGAGCTGCCAAGCGTCACGCTTTTGAGTGTGACAGTCACGCAATTTGACCCAATCTCACACCACACGCCACACTTGACATTTCTCACGCTCCCCATTCAATACTCTATATTTTTTTATGATAATAAACTTTGGTCCTCGCGGCATGCCGTAGTTCGAGTAAGGAGTAACTCTAATTGACTCTCTCTGATGTCCTGATGAAGAAGTTTTGCTTCGAAACACGTTGGCATCCTATATTTTAAGCCATGAGTAAATAAAAGGCTTTTTTATTCTTCACCCTCCTCTCGAGTGCCTGGATCCTCCATCTTTTTGCATTTTCCTCTTGATCCAAGAGCACCGATCACTACCTACTCTTGATTACCTCCCGCTGAGCACCTGGTTGGCCTCTCCGCTTTTCTCAACTCTAATTGACTGACCGAGATAACCAATCCGGACCAATCCATCAGTCCTTTGTGCCTAAATCTAACCAACCACGGCAGGCACCACGCAATATAAACCAATCAGAAGTAACGTGAGGCGGGTCTTGGCGTCTGTAACTATCTTTCACACACAACAGCGCCGACATTTAAAACCCACTGACTCGACGTTCTCTTGATTGTTGGAAGACGGACGGTAGGTAACTACCCTATTTTGTTCACTGTTGATTCGCTGTTTCTCCTTGAGTTTCCTAGTTAATATGTACTGTTTTAAGGCTGCTATAAGTCTATCATTGTCCTGTATTTGTGGCAGAGCTTGGCTAGTTCACACTTGAAAAAGCTGTGTGTGTGTGTGTGTGTGTGTGTGTGTGTGTGTGTGTGTGTGTGTGTGTGTGTGTGTGTGTGTGTGTGTGTGTGTGTGTGTGTGTGTGTGTGTGTGTGTGTGTGTGTGTGTGTGTGTGTGTTCAATTTAGACCCCCCCCCCCCCAAAGCAGTGTTCCTCAAAATTCTAAATTTCAAGGTCTGTCCTTAACTCTTGACAGTGTACAAAAAGAACCAAAAGGACCCATTGAGGTCTATTTGGTTCAATTTGTACACTGTCAGACTTACAGACCTTGTAAGTGTCCATTTAGACCACCCTAAAGGAACCCACTGAGTCCCTGGAATCCACTTTGAGAACCATTGTAAAACAGTATTCAATCACACAGTAACATGTATTTATCTTTTGAAAGATAGGTAAGAGGCAGCAGAGAGATCTGCTGTCATTCTTGGCAGTGCCAGTGAGAGCCCCCCCCCTTATGCACCCCCTGAAAATGTGAGCGCCACAGGAGATCAAGAGAGATCAGAAGAGAACGAGGACAAAGATGTGGAAGTGAAGCAGAAAGCCAAGAGTGGAGCAGCCATCTACAGGTGCACTTTTAAAAGGGAGTGGACAGCAGAATGGCCCTTCATCACTAGGCACAACCACCTCCTACTTTTGGTGCTCTATATGCAGACACGAGAACAGCTGTGCCCATCAAGGAAAGGCAGATGTCACAAGGCATATAAAAAGCAAAGCGCATTGTACATTGCATTTATTATTTATTGTTTAGTTTAGATTATATTTAGTTTTTATTTAGTTTTAGTTTATATTTTATATTTATATTTTTAATATATATATTTTATTTTTACATACACTTTTTTATTTCTAATTGCATCTATTCTGTGTAATTTAATGCTGCTGCTACATTGCAATTTCCCAGCTTGGGATTAATAAAGTATTTCTATTTCTATTACCAAAGAACAGGCAGTACAGTCAACAGCCGGCATTGCACCATATTATGGCCCAGCCACTGACAGCTCAGGAAGTCAAGGTACTACATGCTATTCAGCTACTACCAGTGTTATGGACACTGCTAGTAGCTGAATTGCACTTTTAGGTTATATCAGCATAAATACATAGTAAATGAAACGCATATTTTGTCTAATCTAATGTTCATTTGATTATTTTTGTATGTAATGGTGTTTTTCTATCAACCTTGTCTCTGCTGCTAAGACTTTCAATCAAAAAACACTTAATGTTTTATTGTCTTTAAATGATTTGCTTTTTAATTACCTAATCTCTGTTGCAGACAATGGGAGCTGAGGTAAAGGTAGCAGTGTCAATGGTGGAACACAATGTGCCATTTGCAGTAGCCGATCACTTCAGCCCATTGCTCAAAGAACGCTTCAGATGCCCCTACTGCAGAGCTTCAACCAAAACCATAACCCGAAAGTTTGGCTCCTGGGGGAACTCTTTCATCCATCATGACGTTGAAGATGACCCCCACCCTGATGCAGCTCCACTGGTTACCAGTCAAATCCCGGATCAAGTTCAAAATCCTCCTACTCACCTTCAAGTCCCTACATGCTCTGGCCCCCGCTACCTCTCTGACCTCCTCCATCCTTACACCCCCCTGCGGTCACTCAGGTCCTCTGCTAATGACCAGCTGGCAACCCCCCGCACCAGACTCAAGACCTTTGGGGACAGGGCCTTCTGTGTGTCCGCCCCCACACTGTGGAATCAGCTCTACCTACACATCTGCTGTGCCCCAGGTGTGCCCCCCCCCCCCCCCCCCTCCACTTCAGTGGAACCCTTCAAGAAGCTACTAAAGGCACACCTTTAGAGGTGTGCCCCTGTGACGGAGTGCCCGTCACCACAGTTGACCATGCGCTCTGGCTGCCATGCCAAAGAGCCTGGCTCTTTGGTGTTTCGGTCAAGTTGCTGGTTTGGTGCCCCGGAGACCCGAGTTCAAGACCGGGTGGGGGGACTGCCTTGTCCCTTCGCTACAAATGGTGTCAGAAGTGGGATGGCTTGCCGTGAGGCCATCGGAGGCGCACCTGGAATGTGAGCCGTATGAGGGACCCCCAGGATAGGTGGACCCCTGTGCGAGGGACCCCAGAGATGGGTGAAGCACTTGTGTGGGGCACCCTGGATGGGAGAAGTCGGCGGGATGATGCGTGAGGGACGCCTGTGGGCGTGAAGCGCATGGGTGCGCTTCCCGAAGGGGAAGGCAGTGTGACGGAGTTCCGTCACCACAGTTGACCATGCGCTCTGGCTGCCATGCCAAAGGGCTTGGCTCTTTGGTGTTTCGGTCAAGTTGCCCGGAGACCCGAGTTCGGGAGACCTTCGCTACAGCCCCCACCCCCCCCCCCCCTCCACTTCAAGAAGCTATTAAAGGCACACCTCTTCTCAGAGGTGTGCCCCCCCCCCCCCCCCCCCCCCACTTCAAGAAGCTATTAAAGGCACACCTCTTCTCAGAGGTGGGCCCCCCCCCCCCCCCCATTTACACTGACTCACTTTACATACACTCTTACTTCCCCCTTTTTTATTATTGGAGAGTTGGTTGAAATTAAACAAATAATTTGTTTAATTTTGTTTAATTTGTTTAATTAACTGTGCTGATTCCACAGTGTGGGGGCATTTATTGACAAATAAATGTATTTTGTCAAAATTCTTGTTACAATTTTCATTTCTAATTTCTGGTTAATCAAGACTAGCCACAGTGCAGGGAGAGCCGCTGGTATGGAGGTGAGGACATAAATCGACGTTAAAAAAGGCCACATTTTTTAGGCGAAACGCATCATCTCAATAAGGTTTCACTCATGTGTTGAAACTTGGCAGTAGGGCTGTAATCAACCAAAGAAATTCTTGGTCGACTTAAACATTAGAATTTCGACTAATTGGGGTGGGGCTTTGACAGCGTTTTGCATCACGTGCATCTGCGCAATACAATAGCCCATGATTCCGAAAATATACTGATGGGACATTTTGCTGCTCCTGTTTCTGTTTTAGCCCATTTTGGGCTTTGTGCTCCTTAATGTGCCACAAGTTGACGCGCAGCAGCCACGGCGCGACTAATTGTCACTTGTTTGAGCGCAGCATTAATACACGGCTGCAAAGTGTGCCCGGCGCACCTGAAGCCTTGCATCTCCAACCATTGGTGTTACTCCTTTAGTGTTTCAACACAGAGTGCCATGTTAGCAGCGTTGTCACACACAACAGACACTTTTCCTCTGGAATTTGAAAGGAATCAACAACTTCAGATAGTCGTGCAGCGATGTTTCTTCCTGTGTGCGTCTCTTCTATTTGTTTTGTCTCAAGCAGGTAAAATTCTGCCACACTGCCGATGTCTTTGACATGGTATATGGCCAGACGGTAGAGGATGACTCACTGTAAATGAAACGCTCAAAATAAAAAAAATATTTGGCAAACCACCGGACGTTGAATAACGTGGAACGTCAATCTACCTGTCTCTAGTGGGTTGGGCTAATCCAAAATAGTGAAAACAAGGGGGATGTTCTCTGACAGGCTGTTAACTGTGAAACAGGGGTGCTCTGAAAACACCCGCGTTAGCACTTGGTGCTTTCCTCCTGATGAAATTAACCATAGACCGAATGAAATTAACACGGCAAATAATCGACCAATCAGAATTTTTAATAATTTCAATAAGTCGACCGGTCGACTAGAACTTAACAGCCCTACTTGGCAGACCTGAAATAGTATTGCTAAATAGCCTTTGCTTTAGTTTGATTGAATGGTTGAAATACTTAAGCGTACTGTCCTGCTTAATACAACAACAAAACATTAAATTGTGTGCTGTCAAAGTTGCGCTATACGTTTCCTGCCTTTTGTATACAAACCGAAATAATGATGTTCTCGCGAGAATTCAATAGCGGAAGCGATCGTTGTCTGACAGATCATGTGACCTGCAGTGACACTCCTCACTCGATAATTGTGTTTATCGTCACGTTGTTCGGATAGGATCGTATTTTGTCCAAACATAAGAGAATATTTACGCGATGCAGAACGTGATTAACTCAGTGAAAGGTACGGCCCTAGGCGTGGCAGAGTTTCTCACTCCAGTTCTTAAGGTAAGAAAGATTAGCTCGGAGAAATGTCTAGCTTTGAGCACCACCTCACACGCACAAACATGCTGGTCATGGCAACCCACGATGTTGACACGAATTTTTACTCGATTTTTAGTAGCTAGACAACGGTAAAGCTTTATGCATCAGAGGGCGGGCATCTGTGGGCATTTATACTGATCCCCGATTGTTCACGTCAACATGAAATAAGCTCATAACTTGCATGGTTGTGATGTACAGGGTCGGGGCCAGTTCACCGGGCGTAATGCTTAAACGCTGTCAAAATACACACACTCAGAGATGACACATTCTTACCCATCGTTCTGTGTTCTGTTTGACTCAAAGGAATCTAAATTCAAAGAAACCGGAGTAATTACACCGGAAGAGGTGAGAACACTCTAAAGTGAAAGCTTGTACTTAATATATTGGCAAATGTATTAGACGGGGCCACGCATCGTGACATTTTATTTGTGTCGTTAGTCATTAACCCTATGTCCCTTCCTCCTCATTAGTTTATAGCTGCCGGTGATCATTAAGTCCACCACTGTCCGACCTGGAAATGGTGAGTGACTGCTCATCGACTGGGAGGGCAGCAAGCCTGGGTACCACGAACACGACCCAGACGGATATGGTCACCGCGGGTACGGTTACTAAGCACAGATTACTTGCAACTGTACTGCGTGTTTTGGTTGCTCGAATGTGTTAATGTCTCAGGCTCAGGGTACAATTAGTATTTCGAGTACTTTCCAGAATGTGTTTGTTGTGCTTTGGGTGTGTCTAATTTAGTTTTATTGTTTATACTTTATATATTCAAACAATATCGATCATATAGATGTCTTTTACATCGGGTTTGATGAATAAAAACGTTTACTTTGTCATTTCATCAAATGTTTGAATAAAATGTCTTTTTAGCAGAGTTTGTTGTTTAGAATAGAATAGAATCTTTATTGTCATTGTACAACAGTATAAAAATACGGTGGCACGACAAAATTGAGGATTAGTGTTCACAATGTATATGCAATTCAATTTGGGCATTTGTTCTAAGTATTTCTAAACCTTTGTTTGAACTGAGCTGCATGTAGATTACGCTACTTAGTTAACAGATTTTTCAAAAGTACAAAATAAATACTTTTTTTTGCCTTATTTCTTATTTTATGCCTTATACAGACTTAAGTGATTTCCAAACATGTGTGCTTTTTCAAATGCAGAGCTGCCAAGCGTCACGCTTTTGAGTGTGACAGTCACGCAATTTGACCCAATCTCACACCACACGCCACACTTGACATTTCTCACGCTCCCCATTCAATACTCTATATTTTTTTATGATAATAAACTTTGGTCCTCGCGGCATGCCGTAGTTCGAGTAAGGAGTAACTCTAATTGACTCTCTCTGATGTCCTGATGAAGAAGTTTTGCTTCGAAACATGTTGGCATCCTATATTTTAAGCCATGAGTAAATAAAAGGCTTTTTTATTCTTCACCCTCCTCTCGAGTGCCTGGATCCTCCATCTTTTTGCATTTTCCCTCTTGATCCAAGAGCACCGATCACTACCTACTCTTGATTACCTCCCGCTGAGCACCTGGTTGGCCTCTCCGCTTTTCTCAACTCTAATTGACTGACCGAGATAACCAATCCGGACCAATCCATCAGTCCTTTGTGCCTAAATCTAACCAACCACGGCAGGCACCACGCAATATAAACCAATCAGAAGTAACGTGAGGCGGGTCTTGGCGTCTGTAACTATCTTTCACACACAACAGCGCCGACATTTAAAATCCACTGACTCGACGTTCTCTTGATTGTTGGAAGACGGACGGTAGGTAACTACCCTATTTTGTTCACTGTTGATTCGCTGTTTCTCCTTGAGTTTCCTAGTTAATATGTACTGTTTTGAGGCTGCTATAAGTCTATCATTGTCCTGTATTTGTGGCAGAGCTTGGCTAGTTCACACTTGAAAAAGCGACGTGTGTGTGTGTGTGTGTGTGTGTGTGTGTGTGTGTGTGTGTGTGTGTGTGTGTGTGTGTGTGTGTGTGTGTGTGTGTGTGTGTGTGTGTGTGTGTGTGTGTGTGTGTGTGTGTGTGTGTGTGTGTGTGTGTGTGTGTGTGTGTGTGTGTGTGTGTGTGTGTGTGTGTGTGTGTGTGTGTGTGTGTGTGTGTGTGTGTGTGTGTGTGTGTGTGTGTGTGTGTGTTCAATTTAGACCCCCCCCCCCCCCCCAAAGCAGTGTTTCTCAAAATTCTAAATTTCAAGGTCTGTCCTTAACTCTTGACAGTGTACAAAAAGGACCCATTGTGGTCTATTTGGTTCCATTTGTACACTGTCAGAGTTACAGACCTTGTAAGTGTCCATTTAGACCACCCTAAAGGAACCCACTGAGTCCCTGGAATCCACTTTGAGAACCATTGTAAAACAGTATTCAATCACACAGTAACATGTATTTATCTTTTGAAAGATAGGTAAGAGGCAGCAGAGAGATCTGCTGTCATTCTTGGCAGTGCCAGTGAGAGCCCCCCCCTTATGCACCCCCTGAAAATGTGAGCGCCACAGGAGATCAAGAGAGATCAGAAGAGAACGAGGACAAAGATGTGGAAGTGAAGCAGAAAGCCAAGAGTGGAGCAGCCATCTACAGGTGCACTTTTAAAAGGGAGTGGACAGCAGAATGGCCCTTCATCACTAGGCACAACCACCTCCTACTTTTGGTGCTCTATATGCAGACACGAGAACAGCTGTGCCCATCAAGGAAAGGCAGATGTCACAAGGCATATAAAAAGCAAAGCGCATTGTACATTGCATTTATTATTTATTGTTTAGTTTAGATTATATTTAGTTTACATTTTTAGTTTTAGTTTATATTTTATATTTATATTTTTAATATATATTTTTTATTTTTACATACACTTTTTTATTTCTAATTGCATCTATTCTGTGTAATTCAATGCTGCTGCTACATTGCAATTTCCCAGCTTGGGATTAATAAAGTATTTCTATTTCTATTTCTATTACCAAAGAACAGGCAGTACAGTCAACAGCCGGCATTGCACCATATTATGGCCCAGCCACTGACAGCTCAGGAAGTCAAGGTACTACATGCTATTCAGCTACTACCAGTGTTATGGACACTGCTAGTAGCTGAATTGCACTTTTAGGTTATATCAGCATAAATACATAGTAAATGAAACGCATATTTTGTCTAAACTAATGTTCATTTGATTATTTTTGTATGTAATGGTGTTTTTCTATCAACCTTGACTCTGCTGCTAAGACTTTCAATCAAAAAACACTTAATGTTTTATTGTCTTTAAATGATTTGCTTTTTAATTACCTAATCTCTGTTGCAGACAATGAGAGCTGAGGTAAAGGTAGCAGTGTCAATGGTGGAACACAATGTGCCATTTGCAGTAGCCGATCACTTCAGCCCATTGCTCAAAGAACGCTTCAGATGCCCCTACTGCAGAGCTTCAACCAAAACCAAAACCCGAAAGTTTTGCTCCTGGGGGAACTCTTTCATCCATCATGACATTGAAGATGACCCCCACCCTGATGCAGCTCCACTGGTTACCAGTCAAATCCCGGATCAAGTTCAAAATCCTCCTACTCACCTTCAAGTCCCTACATGCTCTGGCCTCCTCCATCCTTACACCCCCCTGCGGTCACTCAGGTCCTCTGCTAATGACCAGCTGGCAACCCCCCGCACCAGACTCAAGACCTTTGGGGACAGGGCCTTCTGTGTGTCCGCCCCCACACTGGAATCAGCTCTACCTCCACATCTGCTGTGCCCCAGGTGTGCCCCCCCCCCCCCCCCCCCCCCCCCTCCACTTCAGTGGAACCCTTCAAGAAGCTACTAAAGGCACACCTCTTCTCAGAGGTGTGCCCCCCCCCTCCAATTCAAGAAGCTACTAAAGGCACACCTCTTCTTTGAGGTGTGCCCCCCCCCCCCCCCCCCCATTTACACTGACTCACTTTACATACACTCTTACTCCCCCCTTCTCAGAGGTGTGCCCCTGTGGAATCAGCTCTACCTACACATCTGCTGTGCCCCAGGTGTGCCCCCCCCCCCCCCTCCACTTCAGTGGAACCCTTCAAGAAGCTACTAAAGGCACACCTTTAGAGGTGTGCCCCCCCCCCCCCCCCCCCCCCCTCCACTTCAAGAAGCTATTAAAGACACACCTCTTCTCAGAGGTGTGCCCCCCCCCCTCCACTTCAAGAAGCTACTAAAGGCACACCTCTTCTCAGAGGTGCCCCCCCCCCCCATTTACACTGACTCACTTTACATACACTCTTACTTCCCCCTTTTTTATTATTGGAGAGTTGGTTGAAATTAAATATTGACAAATAAATGTATTTTGTCAAAATTCTTGTTACAATTTTCATTTCTAATTTCTGGTTAATCAAGACTAGCCACAGTGCAGGGAGAGCCGCTGGTATGGAGGTGAGGACATAAATCGACGTTAAAAAAGGCCACATTTTTTAGGCGAAACGCATCATCTGAATAATGTTTCACTCTTGTGTTGAAACTTGGCAGTAGGGCTGTAATCAACCAAAGAAATTCTTGGTCGACTTAAACATTAGAATTTCGACTAATTGGGGTGGGGCTTTGACAGCGTTTTGCATCACGTGCATCTGCGCAATACAATAGCCCATGATTACCGAAAATATACTGATGGGACATTTTGCTGCTCCTGTTTCTGTTTTAGCCCATTTTGGGCTTTGTGCTCCTTAATGTGCCACAAGTTGAAGCGCAGCAGCCACGGCGCGACTAATTGTCACTTGTTTGAACGCAGCATTAATACACGGCTGCAAAGTGTGCCCGGCGCACCTGAAGCCCTGCATCTCCAACCATTGGTGTTACTCCTTTAGTGTTTCAACACAGAGTGCCATGTTAGCAGCGTTGTCACACACAACAGACACTTTTCCTCTGGAATTTGAAAGGAATCAACAACTTCAGATAGTCGTGCAGCGATGTTTCTTCCTGTGTGCGTCTCTTCTATTTGTTTTGTCTCAAGCAGGTAAAATTCTGCCACACTGCCGATGTCTTTGACATGGTATATGGCCAGACGGTAGAGGATGACTCACTGTAAATGAAACGCTCAAAATAAAAAAATATTTGGCAAACCACCGGACGCTGAATAACGTGGAACGTCAATCTACCTGTCTCTAGTGGGTTGGGCTAATCCAAAATAGTGAAAACAAGGGGGATGTTCTCTGACAGGCTGTTAACTGTGAAACAGGGGTGCTCTGAAAACACCCGCGTTAGCACTTGGTGCTTTCCTCCTGATGAAATTAACCATAGACCGAATGAAATTAACACGGCAAATAATCGACCAATCAGAATTTTTAATAATTTCAATAAGTCGACCGGTCGACTAGAACTTAACAGCCCTACTTGGCAGACCTGAAATAGTATTGCTAAATAGCATTTGCTTTAGTTTGATTGAATGGTTGAAATACTTAAGCGTACTGTCCTGCTTAATACAACAACAAAACATTAAATTGTGTGCTGTCAAAGTTGCGCTATACGTTTCCTGCCTTTTGTATACAAACCGAAATAATGATGTTCTCGCGAGAATTCAATAGCGGAAGCGATCGTTGTCTGACAGATCATGTGACCTGCAGTGACACTCCTCACTCGATAATTGTGTTTATCGTCACGTTGTTCGGATAGGATCGTATTTTGTCCAAACATAAGAGAATATTTACGCGATACAGAACGTGATTAACTCAGTGAAAGGTACGGCCCTAGGCGTGGCAGAGTTTCTCACTCCAGTTCTTAAGGTAAGAAAGATTAGCTCGGAGAAATGTCTAGCTTTGAGCACCACCTCACACGCACAAACATGCTGGTCATGGCAACCCACGATGTTGACACGAATTTTTACTCGATTTTTAGTAGCTAGACAACGGTAAAGCTTTATGCATCAGAGGGCGGGCATCTGTGGGCATTTATACTGATCCCCGATTGTTCACGTCAACATGAAATAAGCTCATAACTTGCATGGTTGTGATGTACAGGGTCGGGGCCAGTTCACCGGGCGTAATGCTTAAACGCTGTCAAAATACACACACTCAGAGATGACACATTCTTACCCATGGTTCTGTGTTCTGTTTGACTCAAAGGAATCTAAATTCAAAGAAACCGGAGTAATTACACCGGAAGAGGTGAGAACACTCTAAAGTGAAAGCTTGTACTTAATATATTGGCAAATGTATTAGACGGGGCCACGCATCGTGACATTTTATTTGTGTCGTTAGTCATTAACCCTATGTCCCTTCCTCCTCATTAGTTTATAGCTGCCGGTGATCATTTAGTCCACCACTGTCCGACCTGGAAATGGTGAGTGACTGCTCATCGACTGGGAGGGCAGCAAGCCTGGGTACCACGAACACGACCCAGACGGATATGGTCACCGCGGGTACGGTTACTAAGCACAGATTACTTGCAACTGTACTGCGTGTTTGGGTTGCTCGAATGTGTTAATGTCTCAGGCTCAGGGTACAATTAGTATTTCGAGTACTTTCCAGAATGTGTTTGTTGTGCTTTGGGTGTGTCTAATTTAGTTTTATTGTTTATACTTTATATATTCAAACAATATCGATCATATAGATGTCTTTTACATCGGGTTTGATGAATAAAAACGTTTACTTTGTCATTTCATCAAATGTTTGAATAAAATGTCTTTTTAGCAGAGTTTGTTGTTTAGAATAGAATAGAATCTTTATTGTCATTGTACAACAGTATAAAAATACGGTGGCACGACAAAATTGAGGATTAGTGTTTACAATGTATATGCAATTCAATTTGGGCATTTGTTCTAAGTATTTCTAAACCTTTGTTTGAACTGAGCTGCATGTAGATTACGCTACTTAGTTAACAGATTTTTCAAAAGTACAAAATAAATACTTTTTTTTGCCTTATTTCTTATTGTATGCCTTATACAGACTTAAGTGATTTCCAAACATGTGTGCTTTTTAAAATGCAGAGCTGCCAAGCGTCACGCTTTTGAGTGTGACAGTCACGCAATTTGACCCAATCTCACACCACACGCCACACTTGACATTTCTCACGCTCCCCATTCAATACTCTATATTTTTTTATGATAATAAACTTTGGTCCTCGCGGCATGCCGTAGTTCGAGTAAGGAGTAACTCTAATTGACTCTCTCTGATGTCCTGATGAAGAAGTTTTGCTTCGAAACATGTTGGCATCCTATATTTTAAGCCATGAGTAAATAAAAGGCTTTTTTATTCTTCACCCTCCTCTCGAGTGCCTGGATCCCCATCTTTTTGCATTTTCCTCTTGATCCAAGAGCACCGATCACTACCTACTCTTGATTACCTCCCGCTGAGCACCTGGTTGGCCTCTCCGCTTTTCTCAACTCTAATTGACTGACCGAGATAACCAATCCGGACCAATCCATCAGTCCTTTGTGCCTAAATCTAACCAACCACGGCAGGCACCACGCAATATAAACCAATCAGAAGTAACGTGAGGCGGGTCTTGGCGTCTGTAACTATCTTTCACACACAACAGCGCCGACATTTAAAACCCACTGACTCGACGTTCTCTTGATTGTTGGAAGACGGACGGTAGGTAACTACCCTATTTTGTTCACTGTTGATTCGCTGTTTCTCCTTGAGTTTCCTAGTTAATATGTACTGTTTTAAGGCTGCTATAAGTCTATCATTGTCCTGTATTTGTGGCAGAGCTTGGCTAGTTCACACTTGAAAAAGCGACGTGTGTGTGTGTGTGTGTGTGTGTGTGTGTGTGTGTGTGTGTGTGTGTGTGTGTGTGTGTGTGTGTGTGTGTGTGTGTGTGTGTGTGTGTGTGTGTGTGTGTGTGTGTGTGTGTGTGTGTGTGTGTGTGTGTGTGTGTGTGTGTGTGTGTGTGTGTGTGTGTGTGTGTGTGTGTGTGTGTGTGTGTGTGTGTGTGTGTGTGTGTGTTCAATTTAGACCCCCCCCCCCCCAAAGCAGTGTTTCTCAAAATTCTACATTTCAAGGTCTGTCCTTAACTCTTGACAGTGTACAAAAAGAACCAAAAGGACCCATTGAGGTCTATTTGGTTCCATTTGTACACTGTCAGAGTTACAGACCTTGTAAGTGTCCATTTAGACCACCCTAAAGGAACCCACTGAGTCCCTGGAATCCACTTTGAGAACCATTGTAAAACAGTATTCAATCACACAGTAACATGTATTTATCTTTTGAAAGATAGGTAAGAGGCAGCAGAGAGATCTGCTGTCATTCTTGGCAGTGCCAGTGAGAGCCCCCCCCTTATGCACCCCCTGAAAATGTGAGCGCCACAGGAGATCAAGAGAGATCAGAAGAGAACGAGGACAAAGATGTGGAAGTGAAGCAGAAAGCCAAGAGTGGAGCAGCCATCTACAGGTGCACTTTTAAAAGGGAGTGGACAGCAGAATGGCCCTTCATCACTAGGCACAACCACCTCCTACTTTTGGTGCTCTATATGCAGACACGAGAACAGCTGTGCCCATCAAGGAAAGGCAGATGTCACAAGGCATATAAAAAGCAAAGCGCATTGTACATTGCATTTATTATTTATTGTTTAGTTTAGATTATATTTAGTTTACATTTTTAGTTTTAGTTTATATTTTATATTTATATTTTTAATATATATTTTTTATTTTTACATACACTTTTTTATTTCTAATTGCATCTATTCTGTGTAATTCAATGCTGCTGCTACATTGCAATTTCCCAGCTTGGGATTAATAAAGTATTTCTATTTCTATTTCTATTACCAAAGAACAGGCAGTACAGTCAACAGCCGGCATTGCACCATATTATGGCCCAGCCACTGACAGCTCAGGAAGTCAAGGTACTACATGCTATTCAGCTACTACCAGTGTTATGGACACTGCTAGTAGCTGAATTGCACTTTTAGGTTATATCAGCATAAATACATAGTAAATGAAACGCATATTTTGTCTAAACTAATGTTCATTTGATTATTTTTGTATGTAATGGTGTTTTTCTATCAACCTTGACTCTGCTGCTAAGACTTTCAATCAAAAAACACTTAATGTTTTATTGTCTTTAAATGATTTGCTTTTTAATTACCTAATCTCTGTTGCAGACAATGAGAGCTGAGGTAAAGGTAGCAGTGTCAATGGTGGAACACAATGTGCCATTTGCAGTAGCCGATCACTTCAGCCCATTGCTCAAAGAACGCTTCAGATGCCCCTACTGCAGAGCTTCAACCAAAACCAAAACCCGAAAGTTTTGCTCCTGGGGGAACTCTTTCATCCATCATGACATTGAAGATGACCCCCACCCTGATGCAGCTCCACTGGTTACCAGTCAAATCCCGGATCAAGTTCAAAATCCTCCTACTCACCTTCAAGTCCCTACATGCTCTGGCCTCCTCCATCCTTACACCCCCCTGCGGTCACTCAGGTCCTCTGCTAATGACCAGCTGGCAACCCCCCGCACCAGACTCAAGACCTTTGGGGACAGGGCCTTCTGTGTGTCCGCCCCCACACTGGAATCAGCTCTACCTCCACATCTGCTGTGCCCCAGGTGTGCCCCCCCCCTCCACTTCAGTGGAACCCTTCAAGAAGCTACTAAAGGCACACCTCTTCTCAGAGGTGTGCCCCCCCCCTCCAATTCAAGAAGCTACTAAAGGCACACCTCTTCTTTGAGGTGTGCCCCCCCCCCCCCCCCCCCATTTACACTGACTCACTTTACATACACTCTTACTCCCCCCTTCTCAGAGGTGTGCCCCTGTGGAATCAGCTCTACCTACACATCTGCTGTGCCCCAGGTGTGCCCCCCCCCCCCCCCTCCACTTCAGTGGAACCCTTCAAGAAGCTACTAAAGGCACACCTTTAGAGGTGTGCCCCCCCCCCCCCCCCCCCCCCCCCTCCACTTCAAGAAGCTATTAAAGACACACCTCTTCTCAGAGGTGTGCCCCCCCCCCTCCACTTCAAGAAGCTACTAAAGGCACACCTCTTCTCAGAGGTGCCCCCCCCCCCCATTTACACTGACTCACTTTACATACACTCTTACTTCCCCCTTTTTTATTATTGGAGAGTTGGTTGAAATTAAATATTGACAAATAAATGTATTTTGTCAAAATTCTTGTTACAATTTTCATTTCTAATTTCTGGTTAATCAAGACTAGCCACAGTGCAGGGAGAGCCGCTGGTATGGAGGTGAGGACATAAATCGACGTTAAAAAAGGCCACATTTTTTAGGCGAAACGCATCATCTGAATAATGTTTCACTCTTGTGTTGAAACTTGGCAGTAGGGCTGTAATCAACCAAAGAAATTCTTGGTCGACTTAAACATTAGAATTTCGACTAATTGGGGTGGGGCTTTGACAGCGTTTTGCATCACGTGCATCTGCGCAATACAATAGCCCATGATTACCGAAAATATACTGATGGGACATTTTGCTGCTCCTGTTTCTGTTTTAGCCCATTTTGGGCTTTGTGCTCCTTAATGTGCCACAAGTTGAAGCGCAGCAGCCACGGCGCGACTAATTGTCACTTGTTTGAACGCAGCATTAATACACGGCTGCAAAGTGTGCCCGGCGCACCTGAAGCCCTGCATCTCCAACCATTGGTGTTACTCCTTTAGTGTTTCAACACAGAGTGCCATGTTAGCAGCGTTGTCACACACAACAGACACTTTTCCTCTGGAATTTGAAAGGAATCAACAACTTCAGATAGTCGTGCAGCGATGTTTCTTCCTGTGTGCGTCTCTTCTATTTGTTTTGTCTCAAGCAGGTAAAATTCTGCCACACTGCCGATGTCTTTGACATGGTATATGGCCAGACGGTAGAGGATGACTCACTGTAAATGAAACGCTCAAAATAAAAAAATATTTGGCAAACCACCGGACGCTGAATAACGTGGAACGTCAATCTACCTGTCTCTAGTGGGTTGGGCTAATCCAAAATAGTGAAAACAAGGGGGATGTTCTCTGACAGGCTGTTAACTGTGAAACAGGGGTGCTCTGAAAACACCCGCGTTAGCACTTGGTGCTTTCCTCCTGATGAAATTAACCATAGACCGAATGAAATTAACACGGCAAATAATCGACCAATCAGAATTTTTAATAATTTCAATAAGTCGACCGGTCGACTAGAACTTAACAGCCCTACTTGGCAGACCTGAAATAGTATTGCTAAATAGCATTTGCTTTAGTTTGATTGAATGGTTGAAATACTTAAGCGTACTGTCCTGCTTAATACAACAACAAAACATTAAATTGTGTGCTGTCAAAGTTGCGCTATACGTTTCCTGCCTTTTGTATACAAACCGAAATAATGATGTTCTCGCGAGAATTCAATAGCGGAAGCGATCGTTGTCTGACAGATCATGTGACCTGCAGTGACACTCCTCACTCGATAATTGTGTTTATCGTCACGTTGTTCGGATAGGATCGTATTTTGTCCAAACATAAGAGAATATTTACGCGATACAGAACGTGATTAACTCAGTGAAAGGTACGGCCCTAGGCGTGGCAGAGTTTCTCACTCCAGTTCTTAAGGTAAGAAAGATTAGCTCGGAGAAATGTCTAGCTTTGAGCACCACCTCACACGCACAAACATGCTGGTCATGGCAACCCACGATGTTGACACGAATTTTTACTCGATTTTTAGTAGCTAGACAACGGTAAAGCTTTATGCATCAGAGGGCGGGCATCTGTGGGCATTTATACTGATCCCCGATTGTTCACGTCAACATGAAATAAGCTCATAACTTGCATGGTTGTGATGTACAGGGTCGGGGCCAGTTCACCGGGCGTAATGCTTAAACGCTGTCAAAATACACACACTCAGAGATGACACATTCTTACCCATGGTTCTGTGTTCTGTTTGACTCAAAGGAATCTAAATTCAAAGAAACCGGAGTAATTACACCGGAAGAGGTGAGAACACTCTAAAGTGAAAGCTTGTACTTAATATATTGGCAAATGTATTAGACGGGGCCACGCATCGTGACATTTTATTTGTGTCGTTAGTCATTAACCCTATGTCCCTTCCTCCTCATTAGTTTATAGCTGCCGGTGATCATTTAGTCCACCACTGTCCGACCTGGAAATGGTGAGTGACTGCTCATCGACTGGGAGGGCAGCAAGCCTGGGTACCACGAACACGACCCAGACGGATATGGTCACCGCGGGTACGGTTACTAAGCACAGATTACTTGCAACTGTACTGCGTGTTTGGGTTGCTCGAATGTGTTAATGTCTCAGGCTCAGGGTACAATTAGTATTTCGAGTACTTTCCAGAATGTGTTTGTTGTGCTTTGGGTGTGTCTAATTTAGTTTTATTGTTTATACTTTATATATTCAAACAATATCGATCATATAGATGTCTTTTACATCGGGTTTGATGAATAAAAACGTTTACTTTGTCATTTCATCAAATGTTTGAATAAAATGTCTTTTTAGCAGAGTTTGTTGTTTAGAATAGAATAGAATCTTTATTGTCATTGTACAACAGTATAAAAATACGGTGGCACGACAAAATTGAGGATTAGTGTTTACAATGTATATGCAATTCAATTTGGGCATTTGTTCTAAGTATTTCTAAACCTTTGTTTGAACTGAGCTGCATGTAGATTACGCTACTTAGTTAACAGATTTTTCAAAAGTACAAAATAAATACTTTTTTTTGCCTTATTTCTTATTGTATGCCTTATACAGACTTAAGTGATTTCCAAACATGTGTGCTTTTTAAAATGCAGAGCTGCCAAGCGTCACGCTTTTGAGTGTGACAGTCACGCAATTTGACCCAATCTCACACCACACGCCACACTTGACATTTCTCACGCTCCCCATTCAATACTCTATATTTTTTTATGATAATAAACTTTGGTCCTCGCGGCATGCCGTAGTTCGAGTAAGGAGTAACTCTAATTGACTCTCTCTGATGTCCTGATGAAGAAGTTTTGCTTCGAAACATGTTGGCATCCTATATTTTAAGCCATGAGTAAATAAAAGGCTTTTTTATTCTTCACCCTCCTCTCGAGTGCCTGGATCCCCATCTTTTTGCATTTTCCTCTTGATCCAAGAGCACCGATCACTACCTACTCTTGATTACCTCCCGCTGAGCACCTGGTTGGCCTCTCCGCTTTTCTCAACTCTAATTGACTGACCGAGATAACCAATCCGGACCAATCCATCAGTCCTTTGTGCCTAAATCTAACCAACCACGGCAGGCACCACGCAATATAAACCAATCAGAAGTAACGTGAGGCGGGTCTTGGCGTCTGTAACTATCTTTCACACACAACAGCGCCGACATTTAAAACCCACTGACTCGACGTTCTCTTGATTGTTGGAAGACGGACGGTAGGTAACTACCCTATTTTGTTCACTGTTGATTCGCTGTTTCTCCTTGAGTTTCCTAGTTAATATGTACTGTTTTAAGGCTGCTATAAGTCTATCATTGTCCTGTATTTGTGGCAGAGCTTGGCTAGTTCACACTTGAAAAAGCGACGTGTGTGTGTGTGTGTGTGTGTGTGTGTGTGTGTGTGTGTGTGTGTGTGTGTGTGTGTGTGTGTGTGTGTGTGTGTGTGTGTGTGTGTGTGTGTGTGTGTGTGTGTGTGTGTGTGTGTGTGTGTGTGTGTGTGTGTGTGTGTGTGTGTGTGTGTGTTCAATTTAGACCCCCCCCCCCCCAAAGCAGTGTTTCTCAAAATTCTACATTTCAAGGTCTGTCCTTAACTCTTGACAGTGTACAAAAAGAACCAAAAGGACCCATTGAGGTCTATTTGGTTCCATTTGTACACTGTCAGAGTTACAGACCTTGTAAGTGTCCATTTAGACCACCCTAAAGGAACCCACTGAGTCCCTGGAATCCACTTTGAGAACCATTGTAAAACAGTATTCAATCACACAGTAACATGTATTTATCTTTTGAAAGATAGGTAAGAGGCAGCAGAGAGATCTGCTGTCATTCTTGGCAGTGCCAGTGAGAGCCCCCCCCTTATGCACCCCCTGAAAATGTGAGCGCCACAGGAGATCAAGAGAGATCAGAAGAGAACGAGGACAAAGATGTGGAAGTGAAGCAGAAAGCCAAGAGTGGAGCAGCCATCTACAGGTGCACTTTTAAAAGGGAGTGGACAGCAGAATGGCCCTTCATCACTAGGCACAACCACCTCCTACTTTTGGTGCTCTATATGCAGACACGAGAACAGCTGTGCCCATCAAGGAAAGGCAGATGTCACAAGGCATATAAAAAGCAAAGCGCATTGTACATTGCATTTATTATTTATTTATTGTTTAGTTTAGATTATATTTAGTTTACATTTTTAGTTTATTTAGTTTTAGTTTATATTTTATATTTATATTTTTAATATATATATTATTTTTTTTACATACACTTTTTTATTTCTAATTGCATCTATTCTGTGTAATTTAATGCTGCTGCTACATTGCAATTTCCCAGCTTGGGATTAATAAAGTATTTCTATTTCTATTACCAAAGAACAGGCAGTACAGTCAACAGCCGGCATTGCACCATATTATGGTCAAGCCACTGACAGCTCAGGAAGTCAAGGTACTACATGCTATTCAGCTACTACCAGTGTTATGGACACTGCTAGTAGCTGAATTGCACTTTTAGGTTATATCAGCATAAATACATAGTAAATGAAACGCATATTTTGTCTAATCTAATGTTCATTTGATTATTTTTGTATGTAATGGTGTTTTTCTATCAACCTTGACTCTGCTGCTAAGACTTTTCAATCAAAAAACACTTAATGTTTTATTGTCTTTAAATGATTTGCTTTTTAATTACCTAATCTCTGTTGCAGACAATGAGAGCTGAGGTAAAGGTAGCAGTGTCAATGGTGGAACACAATGTGCCATTTGCAGTAGCCGATCACTTCAGCCCATTGCTCAAAGAACGCTTCAGATGCCCCTACTGCAGAGCTTCAACCAAAACCAAAACCCGAAAGTTTGGCTCATGGGGGAACTCTTTCATCCATCATGACGTTGAAGATGACCCCCACCCTGATGCAGCTCCACTGGTTACCAGTCAAATCCCGGATCAAGTTCAAAATCCTCCTACTCACCTTCAAGTCCCTACATGCTCTGGCCCCCGCTACCTCTCTGACCTCCTCCATCCTTACACCCCCCTGCGGTCAATCAGGTCCTCTGCTAATGACCAGCTGGCAACCCCCCGCACCAGACTCAAAACCTTTGGGGACAGGGCCTTCTGTGTGTCCGCCCCCACACTGTGGAATCAACTCTACCTTCACAACTGCTGTTCCCCAGGTGTCTCCCCCCCCCCCCCCCCCCCCCCCCCCTCCCTCCACTTCAAGAAGCTACTAAAGGCACACCTCTTCTCAGAGGTGTGCCCCCCCCCCTCCACTTCAAGAAGCTACTAACCCCCCCCCCCCCCCCCCCCCCCCACTTCAAGAAGCTAATAAAAGCACACCTCTTCTCAGAGGTGTGCCCCCCCCCCCCCCCTCCACTTCAAGAAGCTACTAAAGGCACACCTCTTCTCAGAGGTGTGCCCCCCCCCCCCCCCCCATTTACACTGACTCACTTTACATACACTCTTACTCCCCCCTTCTCAGAGGTGTGCCCCCCCCCCCCCCCCTCCACTTCAAGAAGCTATTAAAGGCACACCTCTTCTCAGAGGTGGCCCCCCCCACCCCATTTACACTGACTCACTTTACATACACTCTTACTTCCCCCTTTTTTATTATTATTATTACGGCATCAAAATCTGCGACAAACACCTGCATCATGAGACATGTCCGCAGCTTAATGATGGAGAGTTGGTTGAAATTAAATACTGACAAATAAATGTATTTTGTCAAAATTCTTGTTACAATTTTCATTTCTAATTTCTGGTTAATCAAGACTAGCCACAATGCAGGGAGAGCCGCTGGTATGGAGGTGAGGACATAAATCGACGTTAAAAAAGGCCACATTTTTTAGGCGAAACGCATCATCTCAATAAGGTTTCACTCATGTGTTGAAACTTGGCAGTAGGGCTGTAATCAACCAAAGAAATTCTTGGTCGACTTAAACATTAGAATTTCGACTAATTGGGGTGGGGCTTTGACAGCGTTTTGCATCACGTGCATCTGCGCAATACAATAGCCCATGATTACCGAAAATATACTGATGGGACATTTTGCTGCTCCTGTTTCTGTTTTAGCCCATTTTGGGCTTTGTGCTCCTTAATGTGCCACAAGTTGACGCGCAGCAGCCACGGCGCGACTTATTGTCACTTGTTTGAGCGCAGCATTAATACACGGCTGCAAAGTGTGCCCGGCGCACCTGAAGCCCTGCATCTCCAACCATTGGTGTTACTCCTTTAGTGTTTCAACACAGAGTGCCATGTTAGCAGCGTTGTCACACACAACAGACACTTTTCCTCTGGAATTTGAAAGGAATCAACAACTTCAGATAGTCGTGCAGCGATGTTTCTTCCTGTGTGCGTCTCTTCTATTTGTTTTGTCTCAAGCAGGTAAAATTCTGCAACACTGCCGATGTCTTTGACATGGTATATGGTCAGACGGTAGAGGATGGCTCACTGTAAATGAAACGCTCAAAATAAAAAAATATTTGGCAAACCACCGGACGTTGAATAACGTGGAACGTCAATCTACCTGTCTCTAGTGGGTTGGGCTAATCCAAAATAGTGAAAACAAGGGGGATGTTCTCTGAAGACAGGCTGTTAACTGTGAAACAGGGGTGCTCTGAAAACACCCGCGTTAGCACTTGGTGCTTTCCTCCTGATGAAATTAACCATAGACCGAATGAAATTAACACGGCAAATAATCGACCAATCAGAAGTTTTAATAATTTCAATAAGTCGACCGGTCGACTAGAACTTAACAGCCCTACTTGGCAGACCTGAAATAGTATTGCTAAATAGCCTTTGCTTTAGTTTGATTGAATGGTTGAAATATTTAAGCCTACTGTCCTGCTTAATACAACAACAAAACATTAAATTGTGTGCTGTCAAAGTTGCGCTATACGTTTCCTGCCTTTTGTATACAAACCGAAATAATGATGTTCTCGCGAGAATTCAATAGCGGAAGCGATCGTTGTCTGACAGATCATGTGACCTGCAGTGACACTCCTCACTCGATAATTGTGTTTATCGTCACGTTGTTCGGATAGGATCGTATTTTGTCCAAACATAAGAGAATATTTACGCGATGCAGAACGTGATTAACTCAGTGAAAGGTACGGCCCTAGGCGTGGCAGAGTTTCTCACTCCAGTTCTTAAGGTAAGAAAGATTAGCTCGGAGAAATGTCTAGCTTTGAGCACCACCTCACACGCACAAACATGCTGGTCATGGCAACCCACGATGTTGACACGAATTTTTACTCGATTTTTAGTAGCTAGACAACGGTAAAGCTTTATGCATCAGAGGGCGGGCATCTGTGGGCATTTATACTGATCCCCGATTGTTCACGTCAACATGAAATAAGCTCATAACTTGCATGGTTGTGATGTACAGGGTCGGGGCCAGTTCACCGGGCGTAATGCTTAAACGCTGTCAAAATACACACACTCAGAGATGACACATTCTTACCCATCGTTCTGTGTTCTGTTTGACTCAAAGGAATCTAAATTCAAAGAAACCGGAGTAATTACACCGGAAGAGGTGAGAACACTCTAAAGTGAAAGCTTGTACTTAATATATTGGCAAATGTATTAGACGGGGCCACGCATCGTGACATTTTATTTGTGTCAGTTGTTGTTAGTCATTAACCCTATGTCCCTTCCTCCTCATTAGTTTATAGCTGCCGGTGATCATTTAGTCCACCACTGTCCGACCTGGAAATGGTGAGTGACTGCTCATCGACTGGGAGGGCAGCAAGCCTGTGGACGTGGTGAAAAAGACCTCCTCTGTGCCATAGCGACAGTTCCAGAGAGTGGTCACGTGGAGAAAGAAGTTCGCATCAGGGCGCCAGTAGTTGATGCTGGTCACGCACAGATTATGCCCATATTTGTTTGAGGAGTGCAATGACCCATCCATTAGTGCATTTTAAACTACTCTGTTGTTCTTAGGGCTGTCACTATCTATGGTCGTCATTGTTGTTCACTCAGATGATTCGAAGTATCTTGAATAACACAAGTATACACAATCGTGTATTTTTTATGTGTTGCACCTGAGTTATCAGGCTTTTTTTCTGTAATATAATTATACTGAGGTCATGTGTGAAATTTAAATTTACACACTTAAGGAGCTTGTCCATGTTCAGGAGGGTCAATATGGGACCATGAGTACAATTTGAAGATTGACTGTGTCTGCTCCTCTTCCTCCAGGGCTGTGGGGGAGGAGGCCAAGGTGAAGCCATACCTGCTCCCAGACAAACAGTTCCTCCTAACACGCAACGGTGAGATCAGTGGCTGAGTGCTAACCCATTTGGGACCTGTCATTGACCACTAGATCTTGTCATTTACTTTAGTTACCTTTACTTAATTTTAGGTTAATTGACAAGTTGTGTGTGTGTGTGTGTGTGTGTGTGTGTGTGTGTGTGTGTGTGTGTGTGTGTGTGTGTGTGTGTGTGCGCGTGTGTGGCACAGTTCCCTGCTACAAGCGCTGCAAACAGATGGAGTACTGTGACGAGCTGGAGGCCATCATAGAGGAGGACGACGGCGATGGAGGCTGGGTGGATACCTACCACAACGCGGGTGATGAGGAGAACTCCCCACACACACACACAGATCTCTGCAAATCCAAATCTACAGTCAAAATGAACCCTTTGCCTGCTCTATTTGATGATTGTGACTGGCATGTGTTTATGAGGATGTGAAAAGTGAGCACTAAGTTACAGTTACATTCTTGTCCACAGGGTGGCACTGTTGATTTTAAGTACCTTTTCTCCTCTGTGCCACAGCAACATACTGTATCTTGAGTCCTTTTGCTGTGTCTTCTGCAGGTTTGCTGGGAGTCACAGATGCTGTAAGAGACATCTCACTGGACAATAAGGTATGCTTTATTGGCATTTAAACCTTCCCATTTTCCCCTAAATGCAATTTGTAGAAAAGAAAATGTAACTTAAAAATGTCTATCCATATCCATATTTATTCTTGACACTCATTGGCTTTCTTCACCATATTCTCTGTAAAAATGTAGTTATTCATTATGAAATCAAGTAAATATGTGAAGCCCTGATAGATGTGTTACAACAAGGTCAAAGGTCAAACAGAGGCATTGGGACAATTTGTAAAGTATTTTTTTCATTAGGACAACGTAAACATGAACATCAAGGGCGCTGCCCCTGGTGTCGGAGGTGGCGATGATGACGAGGACGAGGAGGATGGAGAGGCAGCAGATATGGAAGGTACGCCATAGACTACATTTTGTCGTTGTTTGGTTTAATTTGATTTCTCGAGTCCATCTGGGTGGTCCTTCAAGTCTCTCAAGTTTTTAATTTGCTGTCTCTCTCTCCAGAGTATGAAGAAAGTGGTCTATTGGAAACTGATGAGGTTAAGTTAATCATTGGTCGAAAATCGAAAGAGAACTCGGGACAAAATCCACACAAGATGTAGTCTTGTTACAGTTGTCGTCGTTGTTGTATGTCATTTGTTCTTTTCTCTCTATCTCTCTCCAGGCGACGTTGGACATGAGCAAAATGGCAGACTCGTTCAAAACTAAAGTGGATGCTGGTGGCGAAGACGCCATCCTGCAGACCAGGACCTACGACCTTTACATCACCTATGACAAATACTACCAGACCCCACGGCTCTGGCTGTTTGGCTACAATGAAGTACGGCCATACGTCGCCATGCCTGTTGCAAACCTTCTCTAGCTAGCTTTTGTTTTTATATACGCGAGTCAGGAAAGGGCGGGGGCGTGGACACGCAAAAACCCAAAGTCATTCGTTTTCAAAAGGACGATTTGTCCCCTGACTGCAGGACCGGCAGCCACTGACGGTGGACCAGATGTACGAGGACATCAGCCAGGACCACGTGAAGAAGACGGTCACCATCGAGAACCACCCGAACCTCCCCCCTCCAGCCATGTGCTCTGTCCACCCCTGCAGGTGGGCACACTACAGTAGAGCCTGGCCATCCAGCGGCTGGCAGCTTCTAGATGCACTGGCCCAGAGAGTACCTTGTAGCTGTTTTGTGCAGTGTTGACATTAAACATGTTGTTCTTTTTTATCTTACTCTAAACCTAGTCAGAATGTCTTGATCTAGTTCTAGTAATACTGCGCCCACTCTTTTAGAAACTAGCATTTTGGTTATTTATCTATACTATAATTGCATTCTTTGATTACCCTCAGCCTCACTGTTCAGGTGAATTCGTCCTCTAAAGTGTTTTCATGTCATCGCTAGACACGCTGAAGTTATGAAGAAGATCATCGAGACGGTGGCAGAGGGCGGCGGAGAGCTAGGAGTGCACATGTATCCTTTATCCTGCTGGCGGTGCTGTCCAACCAGGGCTGTTTCCTCGCTCATCCATCCCTGTAGTTAGATTGTGTGAGTTTTGAGTGATGATGGGTATGCCAGATGACCTTTGTGTGCTTGTGTTTTGGTTTGCGTGTGCGTATGAATCGATCAGTTGTACTTGGGGTACAATACAATAGGGTTCAATCTTAGTTGGCACATAGGTGCCATTTATACAACAGATTCGGCAAAATATTTATAATCTAATGTCTATATTGTAAAAATGTCTGTTTACAATATGGAAGACACAATGCTTACTACATTTGAAACAATTCCATAGATTCCATTAATTTACATTTAGCAGAAGCTTTTGTCGACAGCGAACTACAATCAGTAGCTCAATATGTTCGTGGGGTTCAACATGTGGACAGTTGGAGGTGGAACCGCCAACCCACTGAGCTAATGCCACCCGACAACTTGCGTTATGTTGTGCACACAGGGCCATACTACATTTTGTTTTTGTGTCTTGCTTATGAGGCAAAATCCCATAGGGGTCGAGTTTAGGTTTGACTTGATTTTAGTGTTAAACCGTCGTGTCCTTGTAAAGGGTAAAGGGACATTTAGCAGACGCTTTTGTCCAAAGCGACTTGCAATCAGTACATTTGTGGGGTTTGACATGTGGACAGTTGGAGGAGGGGGAATCACAGGGATCGAACCGCCAACCCTACGGTTAGTGGACGACCCGCTCTGTCCACCCACTCTACACACTGAGCTACTGCCACCCGCCCTTGTCCTTTTCCCTTAACCTGTGGGTTCATAGGTATCTTCTGATTTTCCTAAAGTTCGTGCAGGCCGTCATCCCCACCATAGAGTACGACTACACACGGCACTTCACCATGTAGCTCCCTCAGCTTCCACAGACGATGCTGCGCCCTCCGGCCCCACCCCCACCAGGATCTAGCTATCAAAACAAGAAGTCGGTGGGGTGGGGTTCATATTGGATTCGTATTGCAGTTGGGCGGACAGAGATGGCGTCTCAGCATTGACTCTGTGGAGTGTGGGGTTGTCACAAGCCCAGGGGGCACCTGCTTCAGGGGGCACCGACTGGCCGTCTGTCATCTGCAAGCCGCAAGCCACTTTCAGTTGCCGACCAATCTCGCAGTGTATCTTAGTTTTCTTTTTCTCCATTTCTGAGACTTTTCCGGTTGAGCATCAATTCTGTTGAACCTAAAATACAAAGGCCCTCTCCAGAACCTAAAATGTCATGTATATTAATAAATAATTGAATGCATTTGAAAAGGCTGGATTCTGTTATCCATACAGGTGGGGCTCGAATCAAACCATCCATTCGATTGGTCACATATGTTCCGCATCATTCATCCAGTGGTCGACCGCATTTTGATTTGATTCATTAGCCTTTCATTTGCCACATATAATAACTGACGCTACATAACGATAATACAATATATTGAACAGCAATGCACAAACTGAATCTTGAGTCAAGTGTTGTGAGTGGCTTCAAACTTGAGTGGCACCACGTGGTTGGTGGTGTTACCTCGGTGGTGGTCCACACCAGGGTTTATTTTAATGTTTTTTTATGTGGTTGCTCTTGGCTGGAGTTAGGCTTGGACTTCATCGAAGCTGGAACGGATATCTTTTGTTCTTCATGCCAAGTTTGTCTTAATGCTTTGGGTCTTCTGCTAGTGTCCTTCCATCTTTCTCCCCCCAATCTTGTTCGGGAAATGTTTATGTTTACACCGCCAGGTTGTCTTCAAAGTTGGCACGCGTTTTTTTCCCTTTGGCCTCCTCGGCTCTGGTTTGTTTTTGTTTGTTGAGTTCCAACTGATTGTATTCGAGTCACCAGTGCAGCAGCCGGCGCACTGTCCCGCTGTGACACCACCACGCACCACTTCTTCTCAAAGGTCCCACAGTGAGAGTCCCTGGCCTTCGCTGTACAAAGGGACCTGCTACACAATACTATCTATACTCCTGTCTCTGGCTGCTCACAGCAACTATCCACTACCTGGTTCTATAGCCCACTATCGTCTCTGTCCCTAGCCCACTGCGTGTATACTTTGTGCTGCCTGCCGATCCCTATCTGGATATATATATCTATAATGTCAGCTGTCAACAGCTGGCCATTTTAAAGTAATGTACATTTATCAATAAATATTTCTCCAAATACCACAGGCATAGTGTGTGTTGTTTTGATTGGATTTTGATCACCACCACATGGGTTGGAGCCTAGCGTGGATCCCTGTCACTGGTGACAGTTCCAACAGTTGACCAGGAATCTAAGTCCGGCCAATGGAGAAGGGATAGATATTCGCATTACCTACTCATACCAGAGTCAATAGATCCCTGCCTATATTCATGCAGATTTATATTTACATTTAGCAGACACTTTTGTCCAAAGCGACATACAATCAGTACAGTCATTAGTCATGCATTTGTGGGGTTCGACTTGTGGACAGTTGGAGGTGGGGAACCGGCAACCCTCTGGTTAGTGGACGACCCGCTCTACCCACTGAGCTACTGCAGTGGTTACACAATGTTTCCTAAGGCATCTTGCTGGTATTTATTGGGTCCCCACATACATTTTAGATGTTAGTAATTGTAGTGTTAAACAAAGGTTAAAAAAAAAAAGAATATTGTTTATTGTATGCAAAAAATGTATGAGTAAACCACCCCTGATCCTCAACCTACAATGACATACTCATAAATGCCTCATAAAACCTAAAGATAGAGGGTACACCATTAGTTTTTTGAAAATGTGCTTTGAGATCCTGGGATAAGATAAGATAAGATATTCCTTTATTAATCCCCCTTAGGAGAAATTCATGTTGACCAGAGTATATATATATATATATATATATATATATATATATATATACAATAAATAGATTTACCGATTTGAGATAAAATTATATGAAAGCTATTCGAATAAGATAAAATAAAAACCAAACATACCTATTGTAGGTGAACTGTGCATTGATAGATGAATCCGACTAAAGTGTAAATTTAAATATGAATGTGTAATATAATGTGCAGATGTGCAAAATGTGCAGGATTTCAGAGGTAATGGAAGAAGACATAACTAATGACAGTTTAAGCAGCAGACAGTCCTGAGGTGTGGGGTGTGGTGTTAAGTCCATTATCAGGAGGTGTTGGGGCTTGTTGGGAGGGGGTGGTAGAGGTGTTGTAGAGTCTGATAGCTGATGGGATGAAAGAGCCCCCCAAGCGCTTTCAGGCACTATATGCTATAGGCTATATGCTATAGGCAATATAGGCTATATGCAATCCAAAAATGCAAATACATTTTTGCCCTTTCAACCTCAACCCAGAGCCACAAAGAGAGAGGGTTGTGTCCCCTTCCCTGCTAGCCAATGCAGCAGTGGATCATGAAGACCCTCAATAGTAGGCCTATCCCTTTCTGATGCAGAGTGAAACTTTCAAATGGAATGGGTTTCCCGCTTCAACACAATTGATTATTTTATGATCATATTATATCATTATATTATAAGTATGTATTTTTCATAATTATTACAGTTGTGTGCAACTGTAGCTTACTTGGTATTGCTACATTATTATTCAGAACTCTATTATGAATTATAATCATAATTATAAATATATGTCTGTTATTAGTTTTATGTTCATGCATTTAGGCTATATTTTTGCATTGAATTAGTTTTTTTGTGAATGTATAACCCAATTTAAAACAATGTATAAACAGCATCTTCATTTATACAATAATGACAAGTATGTACATATTATAATGTTATGCATACAGTCTCAACTTGTCTTACCAGGTTTTGAAGGGCTCTGCAGCACCCCCTGCTGGTTTGTGTGGCCTCTGCCTGAAAGGTGGACGCCATCCACCCCACAGCCCCCATCTGACTCCTCCACCTCCACCTAGAGAGGTAGAGCAGGGGGAGGGTGCAGGAGGTCCAGACAGGCTTGCCCAAACCTCCACAGTAGGACTGCAGGAGAACAGCGCTGAAGGCTCTGAGGGAGCAACTGGGTGGCTGGCCCCGACCCGGAGCAGGGTGCGGCCCACAGAGAGGAGGAGGACGTGGAGAGGGAGATGGCTTCTCCACCATCCGCCATGAGTCGTCCCTCATGGCCGAGGTACATCCATGTCCATCTCATGGTTTCTCCTCCTTCCCACTTGATGGTCAACTAATGGAATAGAACAAACGGAATCCAAACAAGCAGACACATTTACACCTGTAGTTAATCATACTATCATTATAATTGAAGATATATCACAAATAACACATATAACACATGGATACACATGCGTTTGAAGGAGTTCTGAACCTCTCTCTCCCCATCCGGTCCAGGAGAGGAGTAGGGCGTCCGAGCAGCAGGAGCATCTGCAGGCCCTCCGGGAGCACCCGGAGCCTGGGACCTTGTTGTCCGGACACCGAAGACCTGCCCCTGAGGGTCCACAGCTACAGTGTCCCAGAGTACCAGCTGCTCTGTGGCCGACCCCCGGGGAGGGGGGTCAAACAGCAGCTCTGGGAGGCCTTGTCCCCCCCAGCGTCTCCAGCGCCGTGTCACCCGAGGGCCCCAGATCCTACGGACCCAGGGTTACGTCCCTAACATGGAGCTGGTGTGTGTGTGTGTGTGTGTGTGTGTGTTGTGTGTGTGTGTGTGTGTGTTGTGTGTGTGTGTGTGTGTCTCTGTGTTTGTGTGTGTGTGTGTGTGTGTGTGTGTGTGTGTGTGTGTGTGTGTGTGTGTGTGTGTGTGTGTGTGTGTGTCTGTGTCTCTGTGTTTGTGTGTGTGTGTGTGCCCGGATCTTATGTAAGTTTCATTTGGTCGTGTTCATATGACTTTCACATTTAATTTTTATTTGGTCACGTCCATTTGGCCTATTAACCTTTTATTATGTCGTGTTTATATGAACGCAACCAAATTAATTACTCTTGTAATTCATTTGGTTGCGTTCCTCCGACCCTTTTCATTTCAATTTAAGCAATTGTCTATTGTTATTTTTTCTTTTCATCAATTTCAATGCAATTGTCTCCCTCTGAAATTTCCAGGAATATTGCTCAAAACATTTCTGCAGGTACTTGGGAGGAGATAACCGGCAAAGAGCTGCGGGTATTTATATAGTTATTTGCATGAGAACAAGCGTGTGTGAGTGAGTGTGTTCAATTCATGAATGCTTGCCTGTTTTGATTCAGGGCTTCCCCAGCCAGCCATTCGGCTTGTATTGCTGCATCTTCATGTTAATGTGGGTTCTACTCTGTGGTGCTAGGCGAAGCACGTGGATTATGTTAAGTTTACATTTGCTGCATTGTCTTTTTCACCAAGTTTTATTTCCTACACCATGGATACTTCTGATGTCATACTGACACAGTATGCTGCACACATGCCTACGTATATCAAACCTTGAAGCTGTAAACATTGTGATGTTTTTGGTGCAGGCCACCTTGTACATCGCCCTAGATGCTGAATTTGACTACTCTGTTGTAAGTATTTCTACTATGAAATTGTCATGACCTGGTTCTTTCATTTTGTGTTATGTACTGAGGCAAAACATTTTACATTGCAGCAGGACATGCCAGTCCTGCAGAGATGGTGGTGTCTGCTACTACTGGAGAATTACTCCCTTGACAGCTAGTTGTTGTAGATGACATGGATCCATTGGTAGGCCTTTCTCTTGAAATGAGTTCACTCAATTTTGCTGTTACTTGCCTCTTGGGGCAGCCGGCCTACTGGTTAGGGCTTTGGATTTGTAACCGGAGGGTGGCCAGTTCGAACCCCGACCAGTGCGCATGACTGAAGTGCCCTTGAGCAAGGCACCTAACCCCTCACTGCTCCCCGAGCGCCGCTGTTGCAGGCAGCTCACTGCATCGGGTTTAAGTGTGTGCTTCACCATCACTGTGTTCTGAGTGTTTCACTAATTCACGATTGGGTTAAATGCAGAGACCAAATTTCCCTCACGGGATCAAATCAGTAATTCTTCTTCTTCTTCTTCTTCTTCTTCTTACCCAATCAGGATGCAGGGCAGATTAAATAAGATGATTGCCCCTGGTACTGTAGGTAGGTCCAATGTCATAATTTGGCCTTTGTTTTAATTGTACATTTTCATTTGAAGCCATGGCCAAGTCTTTGCACATTGGACAGCAGAGTGCCCGGAACTGTTGATTATTCCCCAGTGTTGAGGCTGAAGAGAAGGAGCAGGGCTCTGTGGTTAGTTGTGAGGAAGAACCTTGATTCACACAGTCTTGTCAAAAATCTTTTAAAGTGTCCGCCCTCTGCACCTACCACCATCCCACAGTCTCCAGGTTTTGATTTAGATTAAAATCATTATTTCTCACAATGACAATGTCATCATGTCCTGTTTGTAGCAATATCTGCTCTGTTTCCTGTGCAGACTAATCTAATGTGGATGTCTATTGAAAACAAGAAAATTCAAAGCGATCCAAGATTTTTGACCGGTAGTGAATGAACCCTGCCCTCATCACATGATATGATTGTTTGAATGTTTTCCAGATGGTCAAGGATCCTTCAGGGTTGTCTAGGCCAGAGGAGGCATCCCATTTTTAAGAGGCCCTATGCAGAAAACTCTATCTGAGGAAGGCTAATAATAAGAATTCACGATGTGCCTGTTGCCTTTCACACACACGCACGCACGCACGCAAGCACGCACGCACGCACGCACGCACGCACGCACGCACGCACGCACGCACGCACACACACACACACACACACACACACACACACACACACACACACACACACACACACACACACACACACACACACACACACACACACACACACACACCAATTCCCAATCAAATTAGTTAATAAAAAAGACAAATTTTGAAGACTGAATCATATGCCTGTAAAGTATTCACCCTCAATGCCATTTTAGGCTAATTTTTCTTATTTTATTTCAGTTTCTTCCTTTTGAACTGGTGTAGAACAGCCTATTAGGGCAGCATTAGGTATGTTGACATGTAAATGAAGATAGGCCATAGAGTAAGTAGTGAATCAGGACTGGGCGACTTTGTTGACGTCAATAGACAAGGGTAGTCCTTGTCCAGTTTTGGTCATTAAAGGTAATTTGTTTAATCGCGAAGCACAGGTCCATTCTAAAGTGTCAGAGATCCGCGTGTCTATAGACGAACAAAATAAAGGTACTGGCCTTTATAAATGTCCTTAATGTCTATTGACGTTTTGGTCATCAAAAGTATGACATTGGTTTATCGTGAACCATGCCACAGAAAAACTCCTACTGGGAGCACTGGAGGACATAACCATGAACACGCACCCACACCATTCCGTCCCATGATAGGCTAGACCGCTAGACGGGTGGGTGACGTCATCCTATTGCGACGTAAGAGGACCGTCACATTCGTAGTCACCTGGTTGGATTACGCAGCGTGCCGTTAACAGCATGAAAACATGTCTGAAATATACCCGACTATATTGCTCTGTCTCTACGGTTTCTTTGCCAACCTAAGGCCTTCCGAACCATTTCTGACCGCCTTTTTGATGGGCCCAGATAAGAACCTCACAGAAACACAGGTACGTGATGTGTTTCAAACTACAGCGGAAATGCGATGGGGATATCTAGCCATGAAGTTACTCAATCAAAAAAGTGATGTTTGTAATACATCGGACATGTCTTGTGCATTATATTATCTAATGCACGTATTTTCGTATTTAGGAATTTATATAGTTGATTATTGGACTAGGGAGTTGGCGATGATGCATTATTATACGACACTGTATGCTTTATGATACTGGCCACCCCTGTCACACTATCAAATAGTGTATTGTGGTTAATTTGGTTAAGTTTTGTTTTTAGTCTTTTTAAACTTACTAACTAGTAATTTTGCACTCGAATGTTTTTGTTCATAGCAGGTTCAGTTCGGTAAATTGCATAATCCTGCAAGGAATGTGGAGAAAGTCGGGATAATCTGAAAATAATTGTACTAGCTATCAAGTAAATCTAAAAGCCTTGAGACGTAAGTAGCAGAGAGGAGAAAGTCCTTCCACTTGTTGTTCAGTACAAAGTACTTGTTATCCATCTATGAAAGATAATAGACATTAATCAGGGTTCAAACTTGCTGCCGCTAGCCAATAGCAGAAAGAACCCATCATTTGGCAGGTAAAGAAAAACAAGGTTAATTGGACCTTCTGCCTTCGACATGTACCCCTCTCTTTGTCGTAGGTGGTCAATGAAATCTACCCCGTGTGGACCTACTCCTACTTGGCACTGCTCTTCCCTGTCTTCCTGGCCACGGACTACCTCCGCTACAAGCCAGTGCTGGTGGTCCAGGCGGCCAGCTTCGTGGCAACGTATGCCGCCCTGGTGCTGGCCCAGGGCGTCCTCGCCATGCAACTCCTGGAGTTCCTCTTCGGACTGGCCACGGCCACTGAGGTGGCGTACTACTCGTACATCTACAGTGTGGTTCCCCCTGCACGGTACCAGCAGGTGACCGGTTACTGCCGCAGCGTCACGCTGCTAGGCTCGGCGGCCGGCTCGCTGAGCGGCCAACTGCTGGTCTCGCTGGCGCTCGTGCCACTGCGGCACCTCGTGGCGGCCACGCTGGCGTCGGCCGTCCTGGCCTTCATGGCGCCTTGGTTTCTGCCCATGCCCAGCCGGAGCCTGTTCTTCCACAAGAGCGGCGACAAGGCTGGTGACAAGGCCAGCGGCGATGCTGGTGACGATGCTGGTGACCCGGCGACGGAGGAGAGGTGTTGCAACGGGAGGCTGGTGGCTGTGACGGAGGCGCACTGCCACAGCAGCGCTGCGGAGCGGTTGGAGGACGCAGAGAGCAAAGTACTGTTAAACGTTGAGGTGGTCTTGGCGGTGAGTTGGTGTCTCTCAGTTTGTTTAGACAGCTTGAAGTCAGAAAAAAGACCTCTTCCTCAACTCCACCCCCCACAGAATAGAACAATAGTTACGTTTCACCACCTGGTGCTGCAACCCTCGAGCAATTGCAAAATCGCCCCGCCTTAACAGCTACAATGTGCTGCTCCATTGTTATGTTTCAGGAAGTAGTTGCTAAGCTGAATTTACAGGCCCTGCAGGAAAGAGACATCTCTTGGCCACAGAAGTAGGCCATAGTTCATACCGATTAAATCGGTATGAATTTTGTCCTCGCACTGTGATCTCTATCTTTCTCTTTCTCTTACAGTGCAGCTTTCACCAAAGTTATGTTTTCCCAAAAGACTCATCTATTAAATTATTTGGTCAGTTAGTTAAGACCCCAGGCTAATCGTTGACACTGTCGCTGTCCAGATTAAAATCAGCCATGGTGTTAAGTAAGTATGTATAACAAGTTAAGTAAGTATGTATAACAAGTTAAATAAGTTTCAATTTGTGTTTACATGCCACTGTGCATGCTCACATACAGGGATCCACCGATCAGGTTTTTTTCAGGCAGGTTTTTTACGGAAATGTACACTCACTTTATTAGGTACACCTATTCAATTACTTGTTAACACAAATAACTAATCAGCCAGTCACATGGAAGCAACTCATTGCATTTAGGCATATAGACATGGTGAGGATGACTTGCTGAAGTTCAAACCGAACATCAGAATGGGTTGTTGGTGCCAGATGAGCTGGTCTGAGGATTTCAGAAATTGCTGGTTTACAGAGAATGGTCCAAAAAATAGAAAATATCCTTGTCAGATGTCAGGGGAGAATGGGCAGACTGGTTTGAGATGAAAGAAAGGCAGTAAACACAAACCCACAGACAGACAAACACAGGGCCCGGTCAAATTCCTCAGCTTGAAATCCAACATCAAGCTGATGACGAAACCCACCTTGTGCCGTGTGAGTTCTCAACCTGCTTCACCCTGGTCCCGTTACAGGCACCCGGGGCGGACGCCAGGAAGCATGGCGGCGGCGGCGGTAGCAGCGGCCTGGCCGAGGTGCTGCGTGTTCTCTGGGAGGACTTCCTGCGCTGCTACTCGCGGCGCACCCTGCTGGCGTGGTCAGCCTGGTGGGCGCTATCCACCTGTGGCTACTTTCAGGTGGTCAACTACGCACAGGTGCTGTGGGAGCGCGTGCGGCCGCCGCACGACCTGGCTCTCTACAACGGCTATGTGGAGACGCTGTCCACGCTGCTGGGTAACGTGTGTGTGTGTGTGTGTGTGTGTGTGTGTGCGCGTGCGTGTGTGCTCTGCACAACACTCCATGCAACGTGCATGGATTTAAAAATCCATGCAAAATTCCATGCAAATCCAGCAACGATCAGATGTCTGCTTGCGGTACGTCCTCAATCAAAAGGAGGAAGTGGCTGTGCTTATATCGTCAGGTGGGAGGACCTTTTGTGGCTTGCTGACCTCCACTCTACTCTAACTCTACCATGACAACCTGGTCTCACAGGAATCCGTGAAATAGCCACGGACGCTTAACTCAAAATCCGTGGTGGGCCCACGGAATCACTGACATTTCCATGAAACTCACGGAAATGGATGAGATGAGATGGATGAGAACGTTATAGACGTTATAGACACAACCGAGTAAAAAAAGGTCAACGTAGGCTCACTATACCATACACTGATTTTTAAATATCCCACTTAAATGAAGGCATAATTTAAGCCTATGACAAATATGCAGTCCTGAAACTACTGTAATTATTCAGTTTTAATGTAGCCCAAAGTTATAAAAGTCAGTTGATATGAGTGTCATTAACTTGCATTGGAGCGAAATCCGTGCGAAATCCCACCACAGTTTTTTTTTAAGTTAAGCGTCCGTGGCTATTTCACAGATTCCTGTGAGACCATGTTGATCATGAACTCTGCGGTGACGAGACATTTTCTTGTGGCGTTCGCTTGCCCATGTATGTCCCCTTCTGGTAGATTAATTCAAGGGAATGCAATTGCATCAAACCTTTGCAAAATGTCCAAACCACCTTGTTCATAGGCCGCGCTTGTACTATAGAAGCCGTGTGTCTTTGTTAACTTTTAGGCTTAATTGAAGCTCTGCTGTCTACGCCGCAATCCAAGAGTGATTTTACTTTTGCTTTTTATTTGTTAGTAAAATAACCCATTTGCTTAAAAGTATTGAACCGCTTTAGAAATGAAAAGGAAAAAACGATCAGTGTCATCATAAAAGTGTCATCACTACTGCATCAATTTATGAGTTATTGTTTTTCTTGATTGCTTGGATGCAGCAGTCAACTCAAACTCCACATTTTCAAAACAGTTAACACACAGGCCAAAACAGTGGCACTCATGGTCAAAATGACACATTTGGTTTGCAGCCTATATGTAGCTTTCATGCCAGTGCCATTTGTTGTCAAATGTGCCTTCTTGGAAAGAATCGGATCCAGAATCAGAAAAGCTTTGAAGCAAATTTTATTGATTCCATTGATTCTTTTTTTCAAACTGTGGCTGAAACTGAAATACTAAATATTACACAAAATACATGTAAACCAAAATAAAATCTATCAGAGTATAAAAAAATTAAGCAAATAAAAATCAAATCTATTACTGTTTTAAGGCCTGCAGTGATTGCTAATTGAAGATTTGTGTGAAGGAGTTTCAAACAGGTCCCTCAGTGATTTCATACTGATGTAGGTAGTTTCTAATAGTTAGGAACAGATGGTTTCTGTTTGGTTACCAAAACTAAAACAATGGAGTTTGGACTGCTTGAATGACATCCGTGTTAACTGTTCTGCAAAAGGGTGGGGGGATCAAGGGGATTGAACAGCTGACCCTACGGTTAGTGGACGACCTGCTCTACACACTGAGCTACTGCCACCCCACTGAGCTACTGCCACTGTTACTACATCATTCCATGTGTTTTCATAGCTTTGATGAAATAACACAACAATACACAACTAGATTGGACTTGCAAATAATTATTATCAAGGTCGATTGCTGACCAACCATAACCCAGCCCTCTCTCTCTCCCCTGTCCCCTACAGGTGCCTTGGCGGCGTTCGCAGTGGGCTCGGTGCGTGTCAGCTGGGCCGTGTGGGGCGAGCTGGCCCTGTGCGTCTTCTCCACCATCATGGCGGCCTGCGTATTCACTATGGACCTGGTGCATGACATATGGGTGTGCTACGGCTCCTATGTGCTCTTCCGCGCCACCTACATGCTGCTCATCACCATCGCCACGTGAGTCCCCCTCCCCCCCGTGCCCCCTCTCTGCAGTTGTGACATCGCAAAATCCACATCAGCTGGCTTTCGTAAAGTTTGGAGTGGGGTTTCCGTTTGGTGTTTAATTAGCGTAGAAAGAAAATGGGGGGAAAAGGCGGCATTAGGACTTTACATCTGTTTTAGACTATATCACTGGGACTGCATGTTGACAGATGGCGACGAGGCCTACATAATCCAGTGTGCCTCATCCACCATGCAGTGGATACAATGGCGCAAAGGATCATGGGACAGCTTATTTGTGTATCCACATCAGCCATGTTGTAAACTTCCACAAAGCAGCTTGCTTGGCTGTAGTCTATTTCAGCTTGTGCCTCAAGTTTAATTTGTAAACAAAGGAAAAAAGGCTCCTTGTTTACACATTAAAGAGGAACTATGCAACTTTTTGGGGCTTTTTGGACCTCAACATTGCAGGTAAAGAGCCGCTGTGATGGTTCTCTAACACTGTATGGTCGATTGGTGGGTGTTTTGACCCCCCCCTGCTGCTTGTGGGCTGAAAAAGTGAAAATGCAAGTCTGTGGCGCCGGTCCGACGCCAAAAGTCTCACGGTAGTCTCGGGTCTCCCGAGGAAACGAACTGCTTTACAGCACTACACACCCACAAACATGGAACCGGCTAGATATAAACACAAGTAGTGAGGGGATTGTTAGAGTCATCATGGATCAGCTGACTAAAAGAGACACAGGAACCCACCGTCGGAGGAACAGAAGAAGCGAAAAAGGGCGAAAAAGGGCAACTGACAAACAGAGAGGCCAGACACGACTAACATTGGGCGAGCTTTTCATGAATGGCGTGAATGATGAAGACTGCGAATCGGATGCTGACTTGGCCGTGTTGCTGTTGAAATTGTAAGTACCCTTGGGTGAACTTTGTTCTTTTTTTTCTGTATGGTGGCTTTCTTGATGTTAGTCTTTGTAATAATGTGTTCGCTCGACCATTTTTTTGTGAGCCCTGTATGTTTCTAGCTTGCGTTCTTGATGGTGGCGGGGGTGTTAGCGTAGCATGGTTAAATCCCTGAATCCAGGTTTGTGTTTATTTAGATCACTGGATCGCCCTTCGAATGCCTCAGATTTTGCTAAGAGTGTCGCTTATATCATGTGATATGTCCCCGGCTGACCATATAATTCAGTACCCTGCACGAGAGCTGCTAGTTAGCACACATTCATAATCTTTTGTCATGCTGACCGCTATAGTTTGCTGCCTGTATGTCTTCATGTTATATTACTTTTGTGCAGATGATGTGGGTGGGCGTGCTACACCACCACGTTCAAAATGAACATTTTTGGGCCACCGGTTGTTGTGAGATGAGCATCTGGAGGAACACAGCGATGATAAGCCCTGGATCATGCAGGGTAATTAAACAATTATACAAGAGCAGAATTGAGTCCCCTGTATGGATGCAGTCATTTTACTCACAATGTGTGATACTTTGTGATTACAAGTTCAGCATCTCACAAGGCACTGACTGCAACCGTGCTGGACAAGAGGGGGTTGAACCAGGTGAAGACGTTTCTAAACTTCAGGTGAGCATCTACATTTGTAATGGTATGAGCCTTATTTTTAGATGCACTTCCTAAACAAAAGTCACCTTGATTTCACTAAGCAAATGGGTAAGGGTTTAGTGCTGTTGGTCAGGTCTAGTTCAGCAACATCATGTGCTCAAATAATGAGGTGACTGCCTGAATATAGTGAGTGACCAGGTTGTTCCATCAATGGATATTTTCTTCCAAGATGATAATGCTTGGATTCTTCGTGCTCACATTGTGAAAAAATGGTTGAACATGAGACATAATTTGCACACATGACCACAGAGTCCAGACCTTAACCCCATTGAGTGGTGTGTTAAACAGTGTTTTGACTCTTCCATCATCAATACAAGATTGTATTGATGATGGAGTGAGGAGTGAAGAGTCAGAACACTCTCCAGCACATCCCAAAGATTCTCAATAGGGTTAAGGTCTGGACTCTTTCACCACTCAACCTCTCTTTCACAATGTGTGTCCGAAGAATCATGTCATGGTGATCTTGGAATATGCCTGTGCCATCATGGAATAAATAATCCATTGATTGAATAACCTTCTCATTCAATATGTTCTAGTTAGCTGACCTTAATCTTTGAACACGTAATGTTGCTGCACCCCCTATTTGCTTAGTGAAATCCTGGCGACTTTGTTTTGGCTGGGCAGTGTATGTTTTCAAGCATTTCTGTTTAGTCTTCTAACAGCAAGGTTATTCTCATTGTCTCCTTTCCATCCAACCACACAGGACATCAGACCTAGAAAGTTTTCAGAACCATATTCTGGCATATGCAGCAAAGTCCATGTCATATACACCATTTGTGTACAAAACACGGACCCTGCTTGCTGCAATAGATCACAACAAGGCTAACCAATGCCAGCCAGCACATAATTATGAAGGACACAGCCTACTTTTGTTGTAAGCGTTGGGGAAATTATCAATGCTAATGGCTCGTCCTCTGTCACCAGGTACAAACACTTGTACAGTAAAGGAGAAAAAAACTGTACTCCTACAGCTCCGACATCCAGACGGCCACCCTCTCCAGGAGGATGAGAAGTGGAACAGGCCTTCCTCATTATGATGCCTGATGACCCAAGACGGCTCTGCCTGCTTGCCCCGCTACAGCCACCACCCACATCTGAACAAACAATGAAGCATTTGCATTTTTTTTCAATATCCAAAATAAATCTTTTTCTAACCAAAAAGTGTGTATTCTTGAACAACTGAAACAAAGGTGGTGCAAACATCTGTTATATAAAAACTTGGATCTTAGAAAGAGGGATGGTGCGCACATCCAAAGGTAATCCACAGGTGCTGGACAATTGTATTACAAACCCGATTCCAAAAAAGTTGGGACACTGTACAAATTGTGAATAAAAACAATGCAATGATGTGGAAGTTTCAAATTTCAATATTTTATTCAGAATATAACATAGATGACATAAGTTGCATCAACACATCTCAAAAAAGTTGGGAAAAGGCCATGTTTACCACTGTGTGGCATCCCCTCTTCTTTTTATAACAGTGCAAACATCTGGGGACTGAAGAGACAAGTTGCTCTATATATATATATACATTTAACTTTTACGGCCTCTTATTGCTACCTGTCCCAACTTTTTTGGAAGCTCAAAATGAAATTCAAAATGAGCCAATATTTGGCATGACATTTCAAAATGTCTCACTTTCAACATTTGCTATGTTATCTATATTCTATTGTGAACAAAACATAAGTTTATGAGATTTGTAAATTATTGCATTCCTTTTTTATTCACAATTTGTACAGTGTCCCAACTTTTTTGGAATCGGGTTTGTAGATATGAGACAAAGGCAACGTTCAGGCATATAGAAGAAGAACATTTTAAAACTATATACAATGATATGTATTTACAATGTTGATTTACAATGTTCTACACGCTGCGCACCCTGAATCCTGTGTAGTATGACTATCAGTGTCCAGGTCCATTGAGAGCCCCCCCCCCCCCCCCCCCCCCCCCCCTCCCCTCTAGGGGAGTTCTGGGCTTCCAAGGTCAAGGGTTCGTGTCCATAACCACAGGGGCGAAGTCGGACGACGTGGTTGAAGTTGTTTCCTGCAATATCATACAATGACCTGATGTAAATATGGCGTTAGAAGCCTAGCTTTTTTGAATAAATTACAACTTAGATTACTATACGTACTTGAGCAGATACATAAATGTATGATTGCTGAACAAATTGTTCATGCTATCGTTATGTATGATGTTGGTCAACACTCTTACACCGATGGTTCTGTTCAACAAAAGATAAAACAAATCTAATGTAGGATAAAATATCTCCCCGTCAACTATACAAATAGGATGGGTTTATGTTTATTGTAAAATGTAAAACCTTGACTACTCTTCATGAACAGATTGAATACCTACCTCGGACATGGCTCCACGCATTGCAGGCTTCTTTGAAAACAAACGCTCATGGCTCGCGTAGAAGTGGGAGCGTCGTCAACAAGTTGTACTACAGTGTCGTAAAGACCTACCCCCCCCCCCCCCAAGTGATGGGGGGGATTCATCATAGAAATGATAGAGCTCAAGCCTATCCCTCCTGGTGTTTTGTTATTTCAGTTTTTTTGATGGGCCAGGAGAGTGTAATGGTTTGGGTGTTCGACTCCTAGGCAAAGGCTCCTGGGCTTAAGGAATTTAAGCCATTACCTTCTTACCTACTTCTTCATAATATGCGTGAATTTACAAGACACTATATAACTAAATAGTTGTACGTATGGCTTGCTCATCACTCAGATAATTCTCTTACCTGATGCCTTTACCTACCTTATTAGCGCTCTATTAGCACACCACTAGTTATAAAGCTAGCAATTCTCCACTAGCTAGCCTAATGCTCCACCTCCCTCACTCCCACTCTCAACCAGGTTTCAGATTGCTGCTAGCCTCAGTATGCAGCGCTATGCCCTGGTGTTTGGCGTCAACACCTTTGTGGCCCTGCTGCTACAGTCGGTGCTCACCCTGGTGGTGGTGGATACGGCCGGTCTGGGCCTGGACATCTTCCCCCAGGTTGGTACCCTGCAACAAGCACAATTTGATGACCTAATGGCTTGTTGGCTAATGAAATGTAATCATGTGTTTGCTATCTGAGTAAGTCGTTGATGGATTGCCCGTTTAATTGAAAGTTAAACTAGCTACTTCTAACGCACTTTGGGTTAACATTTGTAACATGTTACTTTTGCAGGTTATGGATAATCTGATATTCGTCAGAAATGGTCAAGATCTATGTTCCATGTTTGTAGCAACAAAAAAAACCTAATGTTTAACCCTGAATCATTCTTGTGTCTACAGTTCCTCATATACGGCTGTTATTTCGCCGCCATCGCTGCCGTCTTCCTCCTGGCTGCATTTTGCAAGCTGGCCTCTAGGAGGCGATCCAAGTCTCCCGCTGTCCCAGGGGACAGCAGGGGAGAAACTGACTCCGATACCGGAAGTCTGCCGAACTGAGTTTGTACACGATAGGCCTCATAGCAATACTATCACAGTGCCTCTAGACTATCTAGTTGGTTAGTTAAGTATTTCGGACACTTTTGGACAAATTGCCATTGTCATAGCATAACATGTTAACATTAGTCAATATACACACGCAATGTCTAATTGAGAGTGTTTTCATAATATATTAACACTTGCATCAACATACATACAAATGCCAGATTATGGACTACACGTGTATTATGCCTTTTCTGCAAGAGCACAGTCTGGGAGACTTGAAAAGAAGTAGTACTGAAGAAGTACTGAATATAAGAGATCTGTGTCACATCTTCGGCCTTTTGTTAAGCGTTGCTTTAAATGTGTTCTTCTGCAAGGGCCACATTTGGCTGCATCATTTGATCCAAAATAGCTCAAGTCTGCTCGGTACAGCACTTAACACTTAACGAGGTCTAACGAGTCTAACAATCGTGAATAGTCTAAAGTAGACTGTAGTTGATGGTCATGTATTTATTGATCAAATTTATTATTTATATCATTTACTATTTTGATGCCCAGTCATGTGGAGTGGAACGTTCTGTTAAAATGGCAGTTTGCTGCCTTATTAGTTGCATATTTTTTGTATTGGGACCTTTTGGTCTTCATTTGTCATTCCCATGTTTTTTAGACATGGGAAGGAAATTAGTTCTCATTTGACCCATCCTATTTTACATTGTACATAGTTGGGGTTCAGGGTTCAGTGTCTTGCTCAAGGACACTTCGACATGCAGACAGTTTTGGAAGTGGGGATCAAGGGGATCGAACCGCCAACCCTACGGTTAGTGGACGACCCGCTCTGTCCAGCCGCTCTACACACTGAGCTACTGCCGCCCCATAATTGCTTATAGGAAGAATATTTCAGCAACTTGGACAATATTGGAGTGGTTTTGGGGGGTTTTGAGAATGCTGAATCCATTTCTGACATTTTCAAAATTCAAAATGGCAGTGTAAACCAAAAGTGGCCATATTTCAACTCCTGGTGGCTGGATTTTGAGGAATTTTGAGTCAATTTTGAGGTTATTTATATGCTTAATACATTGGTCCTTCCATTTCAGAATCAAGAGAGTACAATGTCATTGGTGTGAATGTTGAGATGTAATGATGCTGGTCGTCACAACTACTCAAGATGGATCACATGCCATCTGCGTGACATGCAGCACCTTCCTGCTACTGCCAAGGATGACCTCCTCAACGGAAGCCATGTGTGCCGCCACTCAGATGGTGAAGCTGCAGTGAGTGGAGACACAGTATGTTTGGGGAGCAGACATGCATCAAGCAAGGGAAGGGAGTAGGAGGCACGAAGGGCATCTCCACCAACCCTGAGCAGGTCGCAGTGTGGATCCAATCTTTCGGCATCTGCTCCCATCTCTCCAAGTCATTGGATGAGATGTGCGACGATGCTGAAGCATTGGAAAAGACAGTGAAGCCCAACAGACACAAAGAAGAGGCTAAAGGATAGCGGGAGGAGACGCAGAGGACCGGGTTAAAATCCTGAGAGTGCAATGGAAAAACTCTCACCCACTCACCACAGAGAAAGGTGAATGTGCAAGATGCATTGAAGATCGGGCAGGACATGAGCACACTGTTCTCTCCATCGCTTCCTGGGGGATTTCATGCACCCATCTCAAATAAGGTGGTGACAATTAAATTAAAGACAAAAGGAGTGAAGGTCAACGGGAAGATCTTATGTCACCTTGAGGCGTTGTTTGCTTGGCTGCTGGTGGTGGGGAGCAAGAGAAGAATGGAGCTCTCTACCCTCTTAAACTACGAGCTCGCCCCGGTCCCTGCATCCATCATTGAGTATGGATGCCTCAGAAAGGGTTACAAGTCTGTGATTGTTCAGAGTCATGGAATCATGTTCCCAATCCCCACCCACCAGACGTTGTACTCTGTGTTGACGCATCACAGCTCATCTACCACGTGGTGTGGCCATACATCAGGCCCTGGGGCAGACCTTGCAGCCAGCATGGGGCGCAGGCTTGATCACTACATCACCCAAACATCATCTTTGTCCGGTATGAGCAAGTCTCTGCCAAAGACCACGCAAGAGCCAGGGAGTACCAACTCTCACTGACAACCCCCTACCTAGCCGTGATGAAGAACAAGACAAACAAGCAGAGGCTAGGTGAGCTCCTGTGCACACACAACATAGGAGATCACATCAAGATGGTGAACAGAGCAGACAGGATTGTCACTCATGACGAGGCTGACGTCTCCCTCATCTCATATACGTTGGATGCAGCCAGGCGTGGTGCTAAAACTGTCCACATTTTCAGCGACGACACTGTTTGACAGTGTTTGACACTGGTCTATTGGTGCTGGAAGGTGAGTATCACATTTCACCAGCAGATGGGATGACACAGTTCTCAACATCGATTCAACAGTAGAGAATCTGGGTGAGCACTGTCGCTCCATCCTGGCTATGTCATGCTGTGTGCTGTGTCAGGGTGGGACACCACCTCCTATCCCATTGGTAAAGGGAAGGCGTCCGCGCTCCAGGCCATGAGAGTAGTACCTGGTGACCTGCTTCACTTCATCGGAGAGGAGGGAGCTACTGATTTGCAAATCATGGGCAGTGAGGGGTTTCTTCCTGGCCCTGTACAAGCACAGGAAGTCTGCATCTCTGAACGTCGCCAGATATGACATATACCGAAAGCGAAAGACCCCCCCCCCCCCCAGCACTGAAGACACTGCCTCCTACAGAGCGCAACGCGCACCTCCATGGACCGCTTGCCCATCTGCAGGTGCCGCTTTGGAAAGTGGCTGAGGACCCTGATCCACCAACTGTGGACATCAGACATCATCATCAAGTTTGGATGGGACTAGAAGGAAGATGAGAAGGAAGGAGAGGAAGTCATCACGCCTGTCGTGGATGGAAGCCCCGTTGCTCCTCCTGCCCTGTCGGAAATTATCAGCTGTAGCTGCAAAGCTGGGTTAAAGCCATGTACAACAACAAAGTGCAGCTGTGAAGCTGCAGGCCTGGCCTGTACCAGCTACTGCTTCTGCAAAGGCTTCGACAGTACACGTTGTACCCTGCTCACACAATCACAGCAAGAAGAGTGAGACGACAAGAATGTAGAGTCTGAAGAAGAAGAAGACAGAGCAGATGATGACGTTGATGATGAAGATATGGTTATATAGTGCAGAGTAGCAGAAGTGCAAGGGGCTCTTGCTTGAAGAAAGTTTTCTAATTATAACACGTTGTGTAACTTGTGCACATATCTGCTCTGATAATTTTGGGTATACTTGTGTTTTAAAACCTGTTACAGGACTCTTGGTTTCTACCTGTAACTTGTATTATACTTTGTTTTTTATATTATTTAGCCATAGTCATAGTATTGTAGTTTGATATGGTGCTTGCCTTTGTTACCTCCAATTTCTATTCTGCATAATTTGGATAATTGTGTTCATAAATATCCTACAATTTATATGTATAGATTCAGCGTCCTCTAAAACTTCGAAATTGACTCCAAATTCATCAAAATCGGCCCCCCAGGAGTTTAAGTATGGCTACTTTTGGTTTACACTGCCATTTTGAATTTTGAAAATGTCAGAAATGTATTCAGTATCCTCAATAACCCCCAAAACCACTCCAATATTGTCCAAATCCGCCAAGCAGTTGCTGTAATATTGTCCAAATAGGCCATTATGCTAATTATGGAAATCGGCCAACATATGCAAGTTAGCATCCGGCAGTTTCTAAATACTGGAAACCCATACTGTACATTTCTAACATAACTATGGTGTACTCGACATCTCTGGGTTCACATTTTTGGCAAATAGACTATATGTTACTGTCTCGTGAATAAGAATGTAAGTATGATTTCTGTGGGGACCCTGGGGGGGGGGGATTTGCTGTGTTCTTTTTTACCATTTGTGGCAACAGTGTTTATTATTCCAGAACCTTATGCTACTCAAATACAAACTAAGTGCCTGAAAATATTATTGTCAGCTGAAACCTCATAATTTAAATAAATGTTACATCAGTGTAATTATATACATAATAATAATAATCTGATGATGATAATAACAGTTCATAATAACTACATAACATTCATTGTTGCGCAAATATTGCTAATTATTTGTTAAGAAATGGGGCTTACAAATTATTATTGAAAGTGTTGCACTTGTATAGCAAATAGCTGCTGTGAAGAACCTAAAGTACTGTGACTAGCTGTTGTATATTACGGTTATCAGACTAGTAATAACATATAATTTCCGTGAAACTACTGGCCAAAATGTTAAAAAGAAGTGCCCCAAAAAATACAAAAATAGGCATAAATGATTTATTTTTTATAATGCAATTTGTACTTCTGTGCAGAAGCACCAGTTCCTGATAACGACATTTTGTAGTCGACATTATTTGACTATTTGTCAACCAAAGTGTATTCGTATGATTTTCCCAGATGGATCCGAATCATGCATTTTTCCGTTTAGCACCGCTATAGTCTATATATGATGTATGCAAGTCATTCGCTCAGACATTGACTCACAAGCTGTGATGTATGTTTCAGGGAGAAAACACCTGTCTGTCATTTCTGAATGTGGGGAAGCTTTGTTCTATTCCTTTGTGTTTGACAAAACTGTGTCCAATGCAGTCCACTGACCAGGGGAACCTGGCTGCACTTTGTTTCTCTGCTCTGAGCCTAGATGAAGCCTGAAACTTGTAGATAATATGGAAGTAAAAGCAAATATTTATTTTTACACCATTTATTTCAAATGGAGGTACTGTATAAGCACTATTCTGCTTACTTGCTTCAATGAATAGAATTTAGACCTGCTGTGTCAGCTTGCCAGAAAAGAGTGATCTCTCTTTATTTTAACCACAATCTGTTATATTAACCAAAAATTGTTTATTAAGGTTGTGTTCAGTTTTCATTTATATATATATTGTATTGTTGGGTTTAGGAAAAGCAAAATATATATTTTTAGAAGTGTCATTGTCAATAAAGATGTTTAACAAAATTACCTAAAGCAAGTTTTTTTTTAACAAACAAAAAACAACAAAAATCCATAAGAATTAACAAAGAAGGAATTACACATTCCAGGCATAGTTACATTGACGAAATAATGAAACATGGACTCAACATAACTAAAGTTTCATGGCTCAAGGTCTAATCATTTTTGGACCACATGATCCTGACATCCTGGGTAGTACATAGGGTGTTCTCTGTTCAGTCCAGATGGTGGGCATCTGAGCAAGATCCATATTAAAGATTTTAGTTTACTTCTTTTTTTATGGTTTTATTCTCATAAATACTGTAATGGAAAGTTCCATTAGACATGGTGGTCTCAAGACATAAGCCTGTAGGATCTCAGTTAATATACATAATGCACATAATGCATACAAGTACATGGGGGTGTACCTCAACAACAGGTTGGACTGGACCAGAAACACAGAGGCCGTCTACAAGAAGGGCCAAAGCCATTTTTTCTGAGGAGGCTAAGGTCCTTCAACATCTGCAGGACAATGCTGAGGATGTTCTATGAGTCTGCTGTTGCCAGAGTGATCTTCTTCGCTGTCACATGCTGGGGCAGTGGGATGAGGGTTGCGGACACTAACAGACTTAATAGACTCATCAAGAGGGCTGGTGATGTAGTGGGTGAGGAATTGGACACTCTGACTACCGTGGCAGATAGGAGGATGCTGTCCAGGCTACGGACTATCATGGACAATGCCTCTCACCCTCTCTTTTCCACCCTGGCTCAGCGGAGGAGTACCTTCAGCAGAAGACTCCTCTCACCGAGATGCACCACAGAGCAACATAGGAAATCATTCCTGCCTGCGGTCATCAAACTATATAATTTGTCACCATCATCTTAGTTTTTCACTGCATAACGGGTCATTCATACTGAATGACTGGTCATTTCACTGCATAACTGGTCATTTTTCCACTACCAAATCTGACAAATCTTCTACATCTTTGTGTATGCTATTTAAATCTATAGTGTATGCCTGGATGTATGTACATTTATGTATATTTTTTGTATATTGTTTACATAGGTTTATATTATATATTCTAACACTACTATACCTAGAGTGTCTGTTCTTTTTTTCCCTGGAGTATTGTAATGAATGCAATTTCCCTCTGATCATTAAAGTATTTCTGTCTGTCTGTCTGTCTGTTATTGCTGAAAAGAATACTTTCTTATCTGAAGTCACACAGCTGTGACCTTAAGGTTTTCCCACTGCTACTTCATCCACTGCTTGTTCACCCAATGTCTGGGTCTCACTACATCGCTCACATCAACGCTCAACCTGAATGCCTGTGTTGACAGTGGCTTCTCTGTGCATATCTGTAACTCAACTTAATTACTCTCGATCCATGAAGAAGGTCTGCAGTGTGTTCATCGAATTTCCACCACAATACATAAATATATTTCACATGACTTTAATTTGGACCAATCAGTCAAGAAAACACATTTATTCATACTCTTTTACACATGGACGTAGCAAATATAATTTCAAAGGTATCTTTTAAGCCAAGTCACAGCTACAGAAAGCAGACAGATAAGGCCATAAAAAGCATCAATAAAAAAACAATTAATCATTCATCTACAAAAGAGTATATAACACATCAAAGACCACTACTATGAAAAAACTTGATCGTCTTAAAAACTTGCTAAAAAACATTGCTTCTATATACTGTATATAAAATGGATTCAGTTCAGAACTTGGTAGTTCCCGAAAAACAACAATGATTTTGTTCATCATCCAAGAAGAGGAAAAAAACACTTAGAAGCACTACATTAAAAACGACAAAAAATTTAGAACCTCAGGTTTTAAGGCTCCTAATTGGCTGGAGTCACAGTGCCGAAACCTGAGTAAGCAGCAAATAATCAAATAAGCAGCTGCAGAATATGTTCTGTATTTTGAGCATATTCTTTTTGTCTTTCACCAAAATGCTACAAATGCCATTTATCAATTCCATTCCAATCACAGACAGAAAATATTTAGTTTGGCAAACAAATCTTAAAATCCCTTGACTCCCTTGGCAATGTGGGAGATTCAATTGATTAGCATCCTGAGCCGGAGTAAACATCCACTTGTGTTTTATGTTTCTGTACTATTATTATTGTTTTTATTATTTTTCATTATAGTAGCTCAGTGGATAGAGCGGGTGGACAGAGCAGGTCGTCCACTAACTGTAGGGTCGGCGGTTCGATCCCCTTGATCCCCCCTCCTCCTCCAACTGTCCACATGTCGAACCCCACAAATGTACTGATTGTAAGTCGCTTTGGACAAAAGCGTCCGTCTGCTGAAAAGAATACTTTCTTATCTGAAGTCACACAGCTGTGACCTTAAGGTTTTCCCACTGCTACTTCATCCACTGCTTGTTCACCCAATGTCTGGGTCTCACTACAACGCTCACATCAACGCTCAACCTGAATGCCTGTTTGTGTTGACAGTGGCTTCTCTGTGCATATCTGTAACTCAACTTAATTACTCTCGATCCATCAAGAAAGTCTGCAGTGTGTTCATCAAATTTCCACCACAATACATTACAATACAATATTCTTTTACACATAAATGTAGCAAATATATTTTCAAAGGCACCTTTTAAGCCAAGTCATAGCTACGGAAAGCAGACAGATAAGGCCATAAAAAGCATTAATAAAAAAGCAATTAAACATTAATCTACAAAATGAGTATATAACACATCAAATACCACTATTATGAAAACACTTGATTGTCTTAAAAACTGTTGCTAAAAAAACTCTCTCTATATATATAAAATGGATTCAGTTCAGAACTTGGTAGTTCCCGAATGAACAACATCCAAGAAGAGGAAAAAAACACTTAGAAGCACTACAATGAAAACTACAACAAATTTTAGAACCTCAGGTTTTAAGGCTCCTAATTGGCTGGAGTCACAGTGCCGAAACCTGAGTAAGCAGCAAATAATCAAATAAGCAGCTGCAGAATATGTTCTGTATTTTGAGCATATTCTTTTTGTCTTTCACCAAAATGCTACAAATGCCATTTATCAATTCTATTCCGATCACAGGCAGAAAATATGTGTCGGGTCATGGAATCCAAGGACACAAGTCGCCAAAACAACATTTGTACAAATTAACAAAGAAGTGATTTTTTTCAAAATGAGTGATTTTTGTTTTTTAGCTGAATCTGTTAGTTGAGATCACAGAGAAGCCTCTCCATGTTTCAGATAACAGTATTGGTTTCTTTAAAAATATACATTTTGTTTTTGAAATTGGGTGTGCCCATAGAGAGAGGTGACAACTGCAAATCTTTAGGAGGCTTTTTCTCAGTTTTGGCTTTTGTGGTGTGCCTACTTTCAAATGGCCACAACTTCTCCAAATATTATCATGTGTTCTGTGTTTTACACATCATTGGACAGCTTAGAAAGTACACTTTCATAATGTGTGAATAACTCAAAATGCCCCAGGGACGACTTGTGTCCCTAGTTTCCATGACCTGACACATATTTCAGTTTGGCAAACAAATCTTAAAATCCCTTGACTCCCTTGGCAATGTGGGAGATTCAATTGATTAGCATCCTGAGCCGGAGTAAACATCCACTTGTGTTTTATGTTTCTGTACTATTATTATTGTTTTTATTATTTTTCATTATAGTAGCTCAGTGGGTAGAGCGAGTGGACAGAGCGGGTCGTCCACTAACCGTAGGGTCGGTGGTTTGATCCCCTTGATCCCCCTCCTCCTCCAACTGTCCACATGTCGAACCCCACAAATGTACTGATTGTAAGTCGCTTTGGACAAAAGCATCTGCTAAATGCTCCCATTATTATTATTATTATTATTATTATTATTAGCGTTGCTGATCTTTGAAGCTGTAGGGCTTCATCTTTGGCACCAAATTCACATTCTGCAATGCTTGTATGTACTTTGGTCAGTCCAGAATTCTGTGCATGCAGTACTCTCTCCTTCTACCCCAGTACTCCTTCTACCCCAGTACTCTCTCCTTCTACCCCAGTACTCCTTCTACCCCAGTACTCTCTCCTTCTACCCCAGGACTCTCTCCTTCTACCCCAGTACTCCTTCTACCCCAGTACTCTCTCCTTCTACCCCAGTACTCCTTCTACCCCAGTACTCTCTCCTTCTACCCCAGGACTCTCTCCTTCTACCCCAGTACTCCTTCTACCCCAGTACTCTCTCCTTCTACCCCAGGACTCTCTCCTTCTACCCCAGTACTCCTTCTACTCCAGTACTCTCCTTCTACCCCAGTAGAAGTACACAAATACATACATTAATTATAATTAATAATTCATTAAGGCAAAACCACTGCACTCCTGCAGATGAGAACGTTTTGGTGAGATTTGTTGCTTTAGTTAGCTGGTTGTTGGGGTTGCTGGCAAAGGTATAAAGTGCTACTAGTATTCATTGTTCTCTGGTCCATTATTGTTATTATTATTATCATCATCATCTTCTTCATTATTATTATTATTATTATTATTGTTGTTGTTTTTATTGCTGTTATTATTATCATTGTTATTATTATTATTATTATTATTATTATTATTATTATTATCATTTTAGTGCATTGCTGATCTTTGAAGCTGTAGGGCTTCATCTTTGGCACCAAATTCGCATTCTGCAATGCTTGTATGTACTTTGGTCAGTCCAGAATTCTGTGCATGCAGTACTCTCTCCTTCTACCCCAGTACTCCTTGTACCTTCTTTTGGCACCAAATACAACAAATACATACATTAATACAAAGGCAAAACCACTGCACTCCTGCAGATCAGATGAACGTTTTGGTGAGATTTGTTGCTTTAGTTTGGGCTGGTTGTTGGGGGTGCTGGCGAAGGTATAAAGCGCTACTAGATTCCATTGTTCCCTGGTCCAGTGCCTGCACCGCGCCTCTCCGTCTGGGATTCTAGAAGAGCCCAAAAGAAGGAACCCCCTACAAAAGATTATTAAACATTCACTATGCAAGATATTTCCACTGCAGCCATTACTTCTGTTCAAATTAATCTTAGAGATAATGCATTATAGGAACGATAAAAAAAAAAAAGGCTTCCAACTATTTGATTATGAAAAGGGCCCACCGCTAATGCAAGCTTGCTTCAACAGTTTCCCTCCTATGCCTCTTCTGCACTGACCAAACATGCATCATTTATCTTCATCCTTCAGGTGGCCTCCACTAGTTGATCATGCTGAGGCTCTCGTTGGAGTCGTGAGCTTTTAACAACTTTGAAAACTCTTTCCAACTGATCTATAAATGTGAAGGGCTTGAACCCTGCAGCCACAGCCCCTGGAGGAGTAACGCCATGGTGAGTGTGTGTCACACTCGTCTCCTCACAATCCCAATGGTGGTGTTGGGGTTACCTGGTCTGAACGCGCGGTTGAGCGTGGCCAGCATGCGCAGCATGAAGGAGGCGGGGACTGTGACGGTGTTTCTGGTCTCCTCCAGCATCACCTCGTTACGGCAGATCAGCTGAACCACGGACACATACATACACAGCGGGAGATACGTGCACATATATATATACAAACACACAGAGGGAGATATGTGCACATACATACATACACACAGAGGAAGACACATGCACATATATATACAAACACACAGAGGGAGATATGTGCACATATATACATACACACAGAGGAAGACACATGCACATATATATACAAACACACAGAGGGAGATATGTGCACATATATACATACACACAGAGGAAGACACATGCACATATATATACAAACACACAGAGGGAGATACGTGCACATATATACATACACACAGAGGAAGACACATGCACATATATATACACACACAGAGGGAGATATGTGCACATATATGTATACATAAATACATACACACAGGGACACACACACAAGCGTTAACAAAATCATACACTTTGAAATGTGGTGTTTGGACAATAGCCCAACAAATCAATATAATCTTAATCATAACAATATTATAATGAATATAATAATGATGAAGCTCCCCCCGAAAAAAAAGAAATATATATATAAAAAATGAAAAATATATTTTATTATAATATATATACAATACTTGTATAATGATTTGAAATATTTATAACCTATTGTTAAGATACATAACCTCTCCAGCACCTCTACTCTGAAACGTGCTACTAAGGGTTGATCCAATCAGAGAGGGGACTTCCATGCCCTGGGAGGGTGTGAGACCGACACGCTGTGTCCCCAGTGGGGGCTCACCTCTTGGGCCATCCGGCCGTTGAACGCTGATCTCTCCTCCATGGGGTACCACAGCTTGATGTTGCTGTCGATGCCTGAGGTGGCGAGTACTGAAAGGAACGCACACACAATATCTACATTTATTGTCATGCGACATGAGACAGATGGGTCATGCACAATGGAAATGATGTCACTCATAATAAGTTCATATTTTGGAGTCCATTTTCTACATACTCATACATTTGTTTCCCCATTTCTTTCTGGGTTCAATCCCCCAATGTTCTCAGCCTAACAGGCACCACCATTAAACAAGGTACCCTGATGACCCCTATCTGCATCTGAAAACTAGCTTGGCCTCTGGGGATAGAAGTGTCTACCAAATCGTACTATGGCAATGTTCTCATTAATTATCATATCTATTTGTTGAAATTCTCTTTGCATCCGAACAGCAATCATTAAACGCTTGTAATAAATGCTTGAATAAAAAAAAAGAAGCATTTTCTGAGGCTGGCTTGGATGGCCTACCAGCCTGTCTGACTCTACATGCACACTCATTGCCAGTGGCGGTTCTACATTGAATTACGCCCCGGGCGAGATTCCCTCCGAGTGCCGCCCCCCCCCCCCCCGAAAAAAAAAAACGGGGGGAAAAAACAACACCTTTTTTTTGGGGGGGGGGGGGGGGGGGGCACAAACAGAAAGAAAAAGAGAAATATTTATCAATTGCACAAATCGTTCCCCCTCCCCCTTGTTGTCCGTTCAATTTCTGGAGACCCAGAGGTGAACTGTCCCCCCCGCACCCCTCCCCTTTCACCTTCTCACACACAGACACAGCTTTCTGAAGCAGGGGTGTGATTTGGGAGACCGACCCGACCAGAGTTGAACTGTCGTCGCAGTCCCATGTCCCCCCCCCTCCTCGCAGCTGCAGGGGGCGACAATTTGCCAATTCCCCACATAGTGACATGATAGATAGATTATAGAGAAGCGCTTTGCGGCGCAGATGTTTTTTTGTTGTTTTTTTTTGACGATCTCGTGCCGCCCCCCCCAAAGTGCCGCCCCGGGCGGCTGCCCGGTCTGCCCGTGCCTAAATCCGCCACTGCTCATTGCCCATGACCGTATGATCTTCCACAAGACTAGGCAGACCTGTTGCTAAAGCTAGCGAGCTAGTCATGTGTTTTGGGGGAGTGGCTTTGGAAGAAGGTGAGGGGTGGTAAACGTGCCGGCCCAATGATGCAACTGTAAATGTCATGTGTTTGATGGATGTTTGTGCTTCCAGTGCGGTTGGGTGTGGGTGCCTGGTGGGGGTGTACTGGGGCTGACTCACTGGGCTCGTAGGGGTGTGGCTGCAGACAGTTGACAACGTGCTGGTCGGCCTCCAGCAGCATGACCAGGTCACCAGCGTGGCGATCCCAGACAAACACGTGTCCGCAGTCTGAGCCACTCAGCACAAAGCTGTCGCCCCAGAAGCACGCCTCCTTGGTCTACGCAGGCCACCACGAGAACAAACGTACACACACACACACACACACACACACGCCCAGACACACAGAAACGTACACACCCACACACACACATACACATTTGGAAGTGTACACACATGCACAGAAATGTGCAGACACACACATAAACGTACACAGGCACACACATACACACATATGTAAGTCTATATACTTAAAAAATATGGTTGTTACTTATTGATTAGCTTATTGATTCATACTTGATTGACTTGATTTGCAGATGAACATATATTATTGCACTATAGCATGAATAGCATGAATAATTTAGCTTAGGGTTGGCTGACAGTCCATCATAACCAAACATAGCAACATCAAAAACAGGATCACTCGGTCTACATTTGAATGTCAAAAACCCTGATGTAGACTGTACATTGCTGAAGCCCGCTCCCTGGTGGACAAATCGATGTATTGCATCCGACTCGCACTCCAACGACAATGTACCAAAACTACCAAGGGTCTTCCCCTCCCTAGCCCAGTTCCTCCAGTGATCCTCACCATGGTCCTGGAGTTACGGTGGCCCTTGTAGACCATGCGGGTGGACGGTCGGTGCACGGACCGCGACTCGCTCTCCTCCTGCTCCCGGCGCTCCTTCCTCCTCCGGAAGATCTCCTGGATGTGGGCCGCTGCAGACCGCCTGCGTGGAGGTGTGTGGCGTTCCAGGGTGTTAGGGGCATGTGTGTGAGGGGAGTTTGGAAGTGAGTGTGGTGTTGGGTGCGTGTGTGTGTGTGTGATAGGGTGGTGTGCGTGGATGTGTGTGTGTGTGTGTGTGTGTGTGTGTGTGTTTGGGGCATAGCATTGAAAACAATAACGTTAGCCGTTGTTAGCTGTGTTGAATTAGTGGAACACATTAGTCGATATACTTTTGAGCTCCACCAACTTGAACGTGGTGACAGCAAAACAAGTGTGAGTGAGTTAGTGGCCTTCATTGTTCGTGGTGGCTTGCAAGAAAAGTCCTGTCTAGCGTGTTTACATGTATGTAGCTGCCAGGCAGAGCAGTCACCTGAGCACTCTTTCCCCGATGGCAGATCCTCGCAGGTTTAATCTGTGAACCAAAGAGACAACACGTTTTCTTAAGACAGCGCTCTACTGATCCCAGACAGGAAATTCTGGGAATGTATTCTAGAATCTGCCCTTTCTGTCCATTTTGTAGTCGTTAGTTCTACATCTTTTTTAACTCGCCGAGGACCTTGTTATTGCCACCTCAATCTATTTCCATCTGATTAATCTAAAGCAGTGGTTCTCAACTGGTGGTTCGTGGACCTGTTTTCAGTGCGTCGCGGGCCTTTGTCCAGGCAAAAGAAAATTAAGAAAAAAATCCTGATTTGACGATATTAGTGGATGTGGTCGCTAGAAAACGTGATCCAAACCATACCGCTCCAACTCACTCCCCCACATGGGGCGGGAATGTCCAGGGGCGGCCTCTGCACCGCGGGCTTGACGAGCGAAGGGTCTCGCCTCTTCCTCCTGCTCCTCTGCAGCCCGGGCTTGACGAGCGAAGGGTCTCGCCTCTTCCTCCTGCTCCTCCGCATCCCGGGCTGGAACAGCCCAGGATGTAGAGGAGCCCTCTTCGTTCGCCAGGGCGAGGCGTTGAGTCCGGCTAGACCCGGCACTCCTTGAGGAACAACAACAAATGGTCAACATGAGGCCACAGGTCAGGGTGGTTATCTGTGGTCAACCATTGATATCCATGATTGCAGAACTACTCATCAGATAAGGTTTATGGTGTACATGCTGAAAAAAATAAGAATAAGAGGAACCTTGTGAAATGGCCTCAAACATCAGGTGGCAGTGTGTAGTATTGTGTAGTACAAAGTGAAATTCCCATTGGCCTGTAAGGGGTTTAACACAATAGCTCCATTGTGATTCATTCCCATCTTGCTATAGTGATGGAAATACTGTTTTGAAATAGTGTATTCCATGGAGTATTCCATGGAGTTTA
>JAXIVH010000029.1:4152116-4177116 GCA_036785325.1 Urophycis tenuis | reverse complement strand
ACGTCCTCATTTTATCTCCGGAACATTGTTGCCCAAAAAAACTCGAAAACATTTGCTTCAACCAAAATGTACAACAATTAGGTATATTGTTGTTTGTTTATGGGAAGGCTATGGTCATGGGATTGGGCTGGCAGTGGACCAGCGTAACCTTGATGCTAATCTGCCACCTCAGGACACAACTAAAGGACTTCAGCACCAGAGGTCTTCACCGGTCAAAAATGACAGAACTGAATCCTAAATGGTCATTTGTTTTGATAATTATAACAACAGGGTTTTTTTTCTTATTGTCTATGTCCACACAGCATTTCCATGAGTTTCTCTCATGATCAGCGCTGATTAAAGGGTAAAGGTGCATTAAGCGAACGCTTTTGTCCAAAGCGACTTACAATCAGTACATCTGTGGGGTTCGACATGTGGACAGTTGGAGGAGAAGGAGGGGGGATCGAACTGCCGACCCCACAGTTAGTGGACGACCCGCTCTGTCCACCCGCTCTACCCACTGAGCTACTGCCGGCCCACGGACCTTCCCTCTGAAAACGGGCCTTCAACTCGAGATTTACGGGATCAACTCGAGATTAACACATCATGATGCACAGAGCCGGGACCAGCAGCAACAGCACGGCACCAGACCCATACCCAACTGACCCCAGCTAAACATAGACCCTAACCCGTACGGGTCCCGGGTCAGGTCTCCCATCCTGGGGTTGGGGTAGACTGGTGATGGCCTTCATTCTGGACTACTGTACCGGAGGCGATGGTCCCCAGCGTGCGGCGGTCGTAGATCCTCACAGAGCCGTCCGAGCAGCCCGCCGACAGGTAGTAGGGCTCCATTGGGGAGACGGCCATGGTGGTGACGGCTCGGCGGCAGTCGATCAGCACGTCCTGAGACCATGGCGAAGAGGAACAGCATCCACCACACCATCAACAACCACATCAACAGCACCATCAACAACCACATCCACCACACCATCAACAACCACATCCACCACACCATCAACAACCACATCAACAACACCATCAACAACCACATAAACAACCACATCCACCACACCATCAACAACCACGTCAACAACCACATCCACCACACCATCAACAACCACATCCACCACACCATCAACAACCACATCCACCACACCATCAACAACCACATCCACCACACCATCAACATCCACATCCACAACACCATCAACAACCAAATCCAACACACCATCAACAACCACATCAACAACCACATCCACCACACCATCAACAACCACATCCACCACACCATCAACATCCACAACACCATCAACAACCAAATCCAACACACCATCAACAACCACATCAACAACCACATCCACCACACCATCAACAACCACATCCACCACACCATCAACATCCACATCCACAACACCATCAACAACTACATCCACCACACCATCATCAACCACATCAACAACCACAACCACAACACCATCAACAACCACATCCACCAAACCATCAACAACCACATCAACAACACCATCAACAACCACATCAACAACACCATCAAAAACCACATCCACAACACCATCAACAACCACATCCACCACACCATGAACAACCATATCCACAACACCATCAACAACCACATCCACCACACCATCAACAACCACATCCACAACACCATCAACAGCCAAATCCACCACACCATCAACAACCACATCCACAACACAATCAAAAACCACATCCACCACACCATCAACAACCACATCCACAACACCATCAACAACCACATCCACAACGCCATCAACAACCACATCAACAAACACATCCACCACACCATGAACAACCACATCCACAACACCATCAACAACCACATCCACAACACCATCAACAACCACATCCAACACACCATCAACAACCACATCCACCACACCATCAACAACCACCAACAACCACATCCTCAGCAATGGGGTCCGGTTACTATGGCTACTAGGCCACGCACCCGTACCTGTCTACAGTTGCTCGATGTGCACGATCTGTTGATGCGCACGTCGAACCAACGAATGGTGCCGTCCTCCCCGCAGGATAGAAAAGTGTGTGGGTCATTGTGCACCGTCACAATCTATGCACAGAGAGAAATTGAACATTTATATTAGACATGGTGGTCGCAAGAGATACTTATTGTAAGTCGCTTTGGACAATAGTAATGTAAGACACGAGTCTGTAGGATCTCAGTTATTATACATAACACTTTACACCCTTGACATAGTCAGCCTCAGCTGACAGACAGTTAAACCAAGGTTTCATGTTGTTATTGCTGAAAAGAATACTTTATTTTCTCAGACAGTTAAACCAAGGCTTCATCTTGTTATGGCTGAAAATAATTATTTCTTATCTGAAGTCAGTCAGTATCTGAAGTTATGCAGCGGTGATCTCAAGGTTTACTTGCTGCTATAACATGGGAGCACACCCACTGTTTGGGTGTCGCTAAAACACACATCCCTTCAACCGTGAATGCTTGTTGTTTTGAGAGCAGCCTCTCAGTGCAGAGGTATATCTGTAACTCAAATGAATTACTCTTGATACATCAAGAAGGTCTGCAGTGCGTTCATCAGATCTCTGCAACAAGAGGCATCGGCTTAAATGTCTTACTCCCTTAATGTCGGAGTTCAGCACAGTTTTGGCAAATGGAGAAGAAGAGCATTTTCGATAAAGAAATCAGAACCAAAACATAACATATGTACTAGGGGTGTTTCCACGAAACAAAATGAGCATGCAGATCACATGCACAGTTGGGCACAAATGTACCTGGTTCAGGGAGGATTGAAATACAGCGTGATGCCTGATTATAGCACATTTTGGAGTCACAGCCATATAATTATTATAACAGTGATACTATATATAGCAGGACTCCATTTCCACAGCCAGTATCAATCCCGACTTTAAGGTTAGTGATTGCAGCCCTGTGTGGTTGCTAGTCAGTGTAACAATATGAAACCAAATACTTTATTGATCCCAAGCTGGGAAATAGCAAAGAGGTATAGAGGTAAAGGTAGAGCAGAGAGTGAGCAGTTGTTAGATTATTTAGGTGTGAGAACATAGGGATTCCCTGGGGGAAAATACCAAGGCAAACAAAGTTACACATTTGGAGCATGTCAAACATGTTGGGCAGTTTGTGGCGAAACCATCTAAATGTATCTGGCCAGTGTGAGGAGAGCAACACTGCCAGGGCTAAACCCAAACAACAACTAACTTACTAACTAACTAACTAATTAACTAGCTCTTCCTACAGCATTCAGCCAATAAAGAAATCCCCAAAGGCTTTGCAGCCCTATTCTGAAGTGAAAGACATGGGAATTAAATGTAAAGATTTTTGATTTTTTTTAAACGATTATTGCAATTGAAATGCGTTTTGGTTTAGTCTGTGTAATATTTATAGAAAATAAGAAAATACAAGAGTATATGTTAGGGCAGACATTCATGTCAGAGCATTTGCTATTTATATATAAAATCATAATTGATCAAATCATTACAACAAAGTGTAAACAAGCCTTCTAGACCAAAAGGCAACTTAAGACCTATTCATTTGTTCAGGCTTTTGTGTAATTGTTGTGGGGCTGCTATGATTGTCACTGAGTTGTTTTGGCCTTTTAAACTTTGAATTCTAAAAAATTATATGGATTTCTTCACTGTGTATCATAGTAGCTGTAAAGCGCTTTGTGACCCTGGCCTGTGAAAGGCGCTGTACAAATAAAATTTATTTACTTACTTACTTACTACTTACTATCCAACATATCATTTCAGCCCAATACCATGACATACTGTGGGTTCTATTGGAGCACCCTATAGGGTGCTACGCCTTATTGGTGACCTTGTTTAAGCCTGGACCAGGATGCTCAAAATGAGCGCTATTGGCCAACGAGAGGGCGGGACTTTCATTACATGGGTTTAGTGGCAAGAGAGAGGGATGGACTGCAGGTAACGGAAGATCCGTTTTCCGTTGCATGTTTTGGATATTACCTTGTCACATTGTTCATCAAATGACTCCACATTTATTGTCTTTGTTTTCTTACTGGTTCCTGAAATTGTGTAGCGGTGGACAACCTGACAATTCATGACCCTCTCTAAACCTATAGTGACATACTGTTCTGTATGTCACGGTTCTGTATGTGACGGTTCTGTTGGAGCAGACATCCTACCTTGTAGGCGGTGCCATTGTGGCAGTGGTACTGGTTCTGGGCAGAGGGCCCCTTGGTGATGTTGGTGTAGAAGATCTGTCCATCTGCCGCCGAAGACAGCACAACATGGTCGTTAGTCTGGGGCATGAACTGAACACTCTGGATGCTGGCGCGATGTCTGGACTTTATTACTGTCTTGACCTAGAGAGGGTGAGAAGAGAGAGAGAGAGAGAGAGAGAGAGAGAGAGAGAGAGAGAGAGAGAGAGAGGGAGAGAAAGAGGGAGAGCATGTTCAGGTTTCACTCATTAACAAAAATGTAACAAAAAAGAGAGATAAATAAAGAGGTTTGCATGGCGCAGCTCAGTTTGCGTATTACAGTTCAGTTTGAATTTCTGCTATGCAGCGGCATAATCAGTTGATTACGATCAAAAGGGAGGAAGTGTTACTTATACATAATGGGTCTCAAGACATGACCCTGTAGGATCTCGGTTATTATATCTAACACATATCACCCTTGACATAGTCAGCCTCTGGTCAACAAACCAAGGTTTCATCTTGTTATGGCTGAAAAGAATACGTTGTTATCATGCAGCTGTGACCTCAAGGATTTCCCACTGCTAGTTCACCCAATATCTGGGTCTCACGACAATGCTTACATCAACACTCAACCTTAATGGCTGTATGTTGACAGTGGCTTCTCTGTGCATATCTGCAACTCAATCTAATTACTCTAGATCCATCAAGAAGGTCTGCAGCACGAACATGCATGGATTAGTGTGAAATCGTTTGAGTAACCTGCAGTCTTGTATTTCAAATTGAGGTGGAGGCTTTGCACGACAGTTTCTATCCACCTGTAATGTGATACCAATTGCTGCCAAGATGTTGCTCTTGTTGAACTCTTCTTCAACAAACAAATCCCCTTTGACTGAGCCAGTGCGTTTCATTCCTCGTAATGGTCAGACATCAAATCATCAAACAATGATGAGTGTGACAGCTTCAGTGAAAACATTACACATACATTTACATTTACATTTACGGCATTTAGCAGACACTTTTATCCAAAGCAACTTACAAAGAGTACATTTGTCATAAGAAAGTGAAACATTTCATTGCTGCTGATACAGGAAAGTCACCAGAACAAGTTTCGAGCACATACAACTTAAACATTAAACATTTCTGCACTATTAATCACAGGTGAGATGTGTGGTTCTGTTGGACCTACAATTTGGCTGTGTGGGTTGGTGACCACCAGATTCCCATCCTCAGACCCAGACAGGAGGTATTCTCCTGTTTCATTCCAGCACAGTGAATTCACCTGTCATGGCAAAGAAAATCCTTCAGTCACCAACATTTACTAATCATTTGTTTATCAAATCATCCATTCACTTTTTTTTAATAGTAATAATTAATAGCTTATTCATTATTAATTTGAATGACATGATTATGTGCTGAAAAATATTTAGATGTATAGGCTTGACATAAATATATAACATATGTATTTCATTTAAAATAAATATATAACATATATTTATTTCATTTCATATTTTATTTCATGTTGCATGTTATACAACATATAACATGCAATATCGTAGTCTACATTATATTATTACATTACATTCATCAATATACTATTGATGAATACATTTCTCCCTCACTATTTCTCAATCACTTTACTGTGATGAAAGTACTATCACAGTTCTAGAATACATTAAAAAATACATTGTTTCAAACGTTTCTTCAGACTTACAGAGCCTTCGTGTACATCAAGCGTCTTCTCAAGTCTGAGTCGTTGAATGAATCCTCTACTCTCTGGAAAACAGGACATAGACACGAGTTTGGCTGAATACACATGTCTTTAAACTCGTCCAAAAATAAATATGTAGGATGTTTGTGACGTTATGGCTGACATAGTAGGCTAGTTAGAGACGATTAAACGTTGAATAAGTTGGTAACACCTTAACAAAAAAGTACATCAATTACCCATTGATTAACATTAATGCAGTAATAAGTGTTCACTAATGGTCTCATAATAATTTTCTAATGGTGTTCATGTTTACCAACGGTGTTTATGTTAACTAAGACATCAATGTATATGTAGTGGAATGGAGTTTAGGCTTCTAATTGGTACCCTGGTCCCGCTACATATAGGCCTACATAAATTAATTGGGTTAGGTTGGGGCTAACCCTAACACACTACCCGTATGCCAATGCTGTATAAAAAAGTATTATTACTGCATTCATCAATATTAATTAATGGTTCATTGCAATGCATCATTACTGTAAAGTGTTACCAATGAGTTTTCCATCATCTAATAATTCAGGTTCACAGACTACATGGATGTCCAACAGGTCAACAACATACTGCATCATCAGATTCATGCTCACATGTGAGGCAACACTGTTTACCAAGAAAGAAAGTGGCCAACTCTCACTGTGGTTGTCACAATGACCCGAGTGAGCAGATCTGTATCAAATAAGCATTGGTAATTAAATGACCGAACAAAGTAGATACAGAGTTGTTCTTACCCAAGAAGTTAGCTCTGGTGAAGTTTGAGTCGCTGGAACTGATTGAACGCTTTCTGATATCCCAAATGAGACCTCCGGTGCTTGGCATGTTGTCAAAGTCACACCGGTGTCACGTCAATGCACAGCAAAAAGTTCGTGAAGGCAACACGAATATTCACTGCCCACGAATGTAATTCGAATTGCTGTCAAGAGTTGACGATTTTATCTCAGCTGGTTCCGATCGCACTAATAGAGGAGAGCAACTCCTCCGGGTTGTCATATCCCAGTGCAGAGAGCGCACGCTCGATGTCTGGAGGCGTTTCCAACGTGTTGTGTGAATTGACAGTGGGCGGGGTTATTAGATGCTCACTTCTTTGGTTCCCAAACTTTTTGTGCCCATGGCACAGCAAAGGACAAGTAAAAAACTCAAGGCACACCTATTGTGCAAAATAGCCTTTATAACACGTTTTATCACTCATATCATGTAAAATATCTGTAAATGTGCATAATCATTTACTAATGCCAAATAAAATGTGACAAAGATTCATATTACTCATGAAATGTATAGCTAATATTTCAACTATTAACTTGAAACTTTATCAAATTAGGCTTCATCAAAGCAGCAACACACCCATTTAAACTAGACAGGTCACAAAATAAAAAATGAGGCAAGAATTAAAGACTTGTTTTTAGGTATATAGTTTGCCTCTGTATTATGAAATGAGTGCATACAAAGTACTGATAAACTAAATTAATAAATAATTATTTTTGTGTAGTTGTATATTGCAATAATAATGTATTGTTGTCACAAAATCCCACGGCACACCGTTTGGGAACCATGATAATAAGCCGACTCTTGTTCATGGAGCGCATGCGCAATACGCAATACATATACTAAGTTATTCTATTGTATCATCAATTTACTAATTCCAGCGTCACACAAATAGGCCTTCTAAGCTGCACGGCATGTGTGGTATACATAGCCTACTACATATTTGTCCAGGCAGCTGCAAATGTTACATTCATATCTCAAATAATAACAACTTTTTCTATGCAGTAGCGTGCGGTGACCATAAATTTCAGTGGGGCAGAAACTATGAGTAGCACATGGTCATCCACTTCCAAGTGCTGTCACGAAACTACTGGTGTACGACCAAACCCACAATTTATGTGTTTTAAATATGCATATTTGTTTTTGAGCTACATTACAACATGCTAACTAAACTAGTTATGAGCAAGAATTATGTATTCATTTAATTGTTAATTAAATTATGTATGTATTGTATTATGTATATATTGTACAATTATTAATCAATTTATTCAATCTTAATGTCCTGTCTGTCTGGGCCAAGTTGTTTAATGGCTAATTTCTCCTCCAACTTTAACTTTTCAAATGGGTTTTTGATCAGAAACTCAACGCTGTTGATCACAGGTGCAATGCCGCTCGTCATGTCTGCATCTGATATTGAAACGATGTAGGCTAGGCTACTGTATATTGGCGGAATAATTCTAGTTAAAACAATAACAGTTCTAGAATGACCGTGGGGCAGTCTACTTTACAACCCTATTGGCGCCTTTAAGCGTGTAAATCCTTATTGAAGCCCCCATGGGCATGCGATAAACAGACGGAGGGATGTGATAGTTGAGGTGTCCTGCCCCTAATAAGTAAGTAAGTAAGTAGCCTAAGTAAGTAGGGTACGGAGAGCCTCTCCGTCGTCTCCGTCGGCCCGAAATATTTTTTAAGTAGGCCTATCCGTATCCGTCTCTCCGTCAACGCACAACGGAGACCGCAAGGGCTGCGATTGGTCCTCTAAACACGTCATTTACACATGAATGATTCACAACGAATCACATTCTATCGCTATCGACTTCTATCACAACGTAAACACTGGCAGCGCCATTTATGTATATAGGCCTACGCTTTATACGCTATATATACGATATAGCCTACGCTTTACTATATGGACGCATAAAGCTCCAAAATGCAAGCCGACCTACTTGAACTTGTGAAACTTAAAAGAGACGGTGGCAAATTGCAAGTTTGTGTACGGTTTTTACTTTTAAAAGCATTCCATTTATAATGTATCCCCTTTTCTATTTTTATTTATTTATTAATTGATCCCCTCTTAACTATTTTTCCCTTTTGTACTTATTTACTTGCATGAATGTCATGGCCAGTCTTGCGTAGCGACCCCTACTGGTCAAGCGGGAAATTGCATTGCGTATCCGTCACCACGACGGAGAGGGCTCGAGGGGTGTCCAACCTGAGTCGGATTACGGATTACGCAGTCGGAGAAGTATAAACTAGGTTTAACGTTGTTAACACGTTAAACTCTAGAATCGCCGCCATCATCCAAAACTTGATTCCAAGAGACCAAAAATAGTAAACCCTACATAAAATAAAAACCCTACATAAAATATAGATAGTTAATGTGACAATCACATTATTAAAAAGAAGCTTAGAACAATGATTTACTGAGGAACAATTTTTTGTGGAGTAGGCTATGCTGCAGGGAGTTCCCTGCCCCACCTGCCCATATGAACGGCACGCTCCTCTTCTGTTGATTATTTGTGTGTAACGCAATTCATCGGGTTCCTGTTCAAATATGAAATATAGGCGTGGTACAAATAGTTTAGGCGGTATGATGTCAAACCAATGACATTGTCAAGGGGCGGGTTTGGCTCCCTCAGGTGACATTATCTCTCTCTCGTCTCTGTATGATTTTTGTAGCTTTAGGTGCACGGCTATTTTATTTGGTTAAAATAAGGCGCATTCCCTTTGACCGTATCGATTGAGATTGTTGTGTCTAATTGTGTATTGTGTAGCTAATCACACAATCGGGAACATGGCATTATTAGGTGTCAGAGTTTTCTACCTCAGAATGTTGGATAGGGTAGAACTTGTATTACCTGCGAAATTTCGACCTTTCTATAACCACCCTGCAGGTAAGTTAAAGCATGTATCACAAGATGTATTTGCATTTTGATTGTGCTGCACATGTATACGTCGTCGTCATCAGCGAAGCCTGTATCCGTGTTTGTGTCTCCGCACGATAAAGGTTGTATCGACCTCGAGAAACGTGCACATACATGCATGTAGCTCGTGGTCGCTGTGCATCGAGACTTATGGCATGGTAAACAGGTATGCCCTGATTACTGTGGTTATTTATATACATTTCTTAATTATACACGAATGCATTTCCCGAGGGACTTCCAAGCGATTTAATTATGATTTAATAAATCCTGTGCGTTCGACGTGATTATAAAAACACATTATTTTCGGGTGGTTGAAGACTCGGCACTCGTAAAACCCACACTTGATGAACGTGTGAAATGTCTGCTGCTGGCTCTGCATTTGTGGTCTGGCCACACGCAATACGCTCTTTTGCTGCGCACACTGGGGTCACGTGACACTGTGTTGTTGTTTTTTTCAACGAATGGAAAATGCAGGCTGGTGGTCTATAAGGGTGTACATTTTCTCACAACCTGTTGGTCCACTGGTTGACCAGCTATTTGTATAACAGTTGTGGCTTTAATTAGCTTGGATGAGACGGGGAGAATTTAATTCAGGAGAATCATATATATATTTATATACATGTATATATGACTCATAATTTTCCTGAGTTATATTCTCTCCGTTTTCAGGAGAATTGTGAGTCGGGGCAGAGGGTGTGTTTAAGTGTACAGTTATGACACATAGTCAAAGTTCAAGTTGACAGCAAGGGTTCAACAGTGTTGAAACACCTGCCTTGCTGTCAACTTGAACTTTGACTTGGTGTGTGTTGAATCAACACACACCAAGGCACATTGCATTTCACATGTGTGAGTTGACTGGCTAAATGTTATTTAAATACCCTTTAATTACAGCAGTCAAGCTTACTTGTTAGCCTAAGCTATGATTCTTAACATTAACCTCCTGTTCTTAAAAAAGGGAGTGTTTCCTAAGTTAAATTTGTTATGTGTACACACACACACAAATAAACTCACCACCTGTTTAACACATTTGCACTTGATATTGTTGATGCTGCTTTTTTTCACTCACAAACCTTTATTTAATCATAGGTCCGAAGACAGTTTTCTTCTGGGCTCCGATGTTTAAATGGGTAAGTTTGGTCATAAAGTCATAATCCCCTAGCTAGCATATCTCCTCGCAAAGTCAATTCATGTCCGGGTGAAAAACAATAGTCATTTGTCAATAAACTTCCAATGATTTAAATACTTTACGCACACACACACACACACACACACACACTCGTACACATTTGGTTGCTCCACCTGCTTTTTATCCAATCCTAAAATCTGGTCTGCTCGCAGCCAGAACCACTTTTGGTCAGGATGCAAGATAACCATCACAACTCCATATCAATGTACTTAGCCTATTTCATCACTATATTCAATATATTAATTCTCTCCATATATCCTGTATGATTATCCAGCAATATAAATGTGTCTTCTTCTTCCTCCTCAGGGGCTGGTGGTCGCGGGCGCGGCAGACTTCACTCGGCCTGCAGAGAAGCTCAGCACATCCCAGTCTGCTGTCCTCATGACCACCGGTATGACGTGTGTGTGTGTGTGTGTGTGTGTGTGTATTTGTGACTGTGTGTGTGTTGTGTGAGTGTGTGGGTGTGTGTCTGTGTGTGTGTGTGTGTGTGTGTGTGTGTGTGTGTGTGTGTGTGTGTGTGTGTGTGTGTGTGTGTCTGTATGTGTGTGTCTAGATACTGTATTCTTCAATTTGTTCAATATGTGGGTGTTTTTTTTTGTGAGTATATGTATCTGCCTTCAGAAGTGTGCGACCGCTGTCTTGTGTGCGCGCTGCAGTGTGGGTGTGTGCTGTAGTGTGTGGGTGCACGTGGCTGCATTGTGTACACATACACAGTTTTGACCTTAAGGCGCTACGCTACTGATGCAGAGAACATCATGTCCCTTTTTCAGACACAATACAAAATAACTTGGTTAATAGATATGTCACTGTTTGGATGCAAACATTGCTTTATTGTAAAGGTTGGTTATTGCAGATTAACTAGCAGGATAGCTTAATGGAGGCTACAAGTGTTCTGCCCTCAGCTGAAAGGCACTAGGTTGAATCCCCTATGTTCCCTAAGATTACCTTTTAATCTCGGAGGAAGAGGCCTGTAACCTTACTAGCTCCTTAATGGCCTGTGTCCGGGTTGCTTTGGATGAAATCAAATCAGTTTTTTTGCTCAAAGCTAAATTAATAAACATTAATAGTGAATAAGACATTCACTTATCAAAGTTACAGAAAATGTAATCTGTTGCAACTTCTAATATTAGCATGTTTATCATGTATGATGAATGGCAGGTTTGCAAACTGCACACACACCCCCACTGGCTCCTTATTGTGGCTCAATGTCATAGCAAGGGGAAATTCCATAGCTAACAAAGGAGGGCACTGTAGTCGCAACTGCGGTAAAAGCAATGATAAGTCATTTGAAGGTGACTGTCTCTGTGTGTGTGTGTGTGTGTGTGTGTGTGTGTGTGTGTGTGTGTGTGTGTGTGTGTGTGTGTGTGTGTGTGTGTGTGTGTGTGTGTTACAATGCAAGTAAGGACACATGAACACAATGTCCTCTCTCCTTTGGTAAATTATTGGCACCTAGACTAAATTGAGGTGATATAGCTACAGATTAACGAAGTAACTAGCATAACTCAGTTCAAGGCTACTTATTAACCAGCCTTGCTAATTTGACCGTCAATCGAACATTTGAAGGAAAAGGTTGTAAACGACAACAATAGGGATTCAAGGAGCTGGTTCTAATCCAAACTGATGTCAACAGACTGTATGTAACTCGCTAACTAGCTAAATAGCTGAATGATACCAGATGGAGACATCCAAACGTTTGGATGAAAAAGAAAAGGAATGTAATGTAATAGTCAGGGGCAGGGGGGATGAATTTAGTGTAAAAACCCCTCAAACTGTTGGTGTGTGTGTGTGTGTGTGTGTGTGTGTGTGTGTGTGTGTGTGTGTGTGTGTGTGTGTGTGTGTGTGTGTGTGTGTGTGTGTGTGTGTGTGTCCTACTTTTCATGCCAGCTTAGTAGACAAATAAGAAGTAGAGGTCATTGTGACTTTGGTTAGAATTCTGGAAATGTTCCATAAACAGGACTTCCAAGTGCATGGAAGCTTCATCTTATCAGCTGGCAATAAAGCTGAGTGACCCTTTTAGCATTGGAACATTTTTACTGCTTGACAGTTTGGTTGCCATGCATAAATAAATGTGAAAAAGTGTTCCGATGTGGAGCTGTAGAACATTAACTTGAATACAAAATTGACAGTATAATATTTCAAGAAAAGTCAAAACAATATTACAAAGTTATAAGGCATGAGCGAAAAAAAGACTGACTTTTCAATAGCAGATACAAACATTAATCTCAAGGATTGTATCACTTAAAATACGAAAAGGAGCCAAAGGATAGATTTACATATAGCCTACTGTACATATACATAATTGTTTTTTCGCTTCAACTCTCCCCCAAGGAATATTGTGGTCCCGGTATTCCCTGGTCATCGTTCCCAGGGTCTGGAATCTGTTTGCTGTTAATTTGTTCCTTGGGATCGCAGGAGCCACGCAGCTGTTCAGGATTTGGAGGCAATTATCAAAAGTTTAATTTACATTTTTATTTTGAAGAAAAATTTAAATGTATCTGGCTGATAAAACAATCCCCCAAAATATATACAAATATATTTAGCCTAAGTTATTGGGGGTCTTTTTACATTATCACGAAGCATATGATCACTGCAGTTAAGGACAGTTTAATTTTAGAGTTGATCAGTTGTTCTATTAGATGGTAAAGTTAATGTGTTCTGTTAGCGGAGGTATTAGGTTAAAGGTGGCAATAGTTTAGGTATTGGCTTAGAGGTGGTTAAGTTGAGGAATTAGCTGAGAGGTTGTTAAGTCAATGTATTAAGTTGTTAAGTATCTGGTGTCTTTAAGATCAGTTTCCTTTATTGGCCTACATTCCTTCTATATTAGATTCAACTGAGGAAAACCTTCCTTATACGAAGCTTTTTCTGATCTGATTTAATCTTTCCCAGATATGCTAGCATGCTAGCACACTTCAGAGAGATTAGCTTGGTAATTGATGGTTTCTGCTGGCTATAACTTTTGAAAATTATTTTCTAATCTAATATTAATATTAGATATTCAATATCTTTTTTTATTTATCATTCACAAGGATTCAACACAGGTCTCCGACATGAACAATGAGTAATCAATATTATACCATCTGGAGTCTGATATATGATAATTAACTACCTAACACTGTCATAGATGTATTAAGGTGACTTTGATCCTGTGTCTGTATCTCACAGGTACAATGTTGAATTAAACAAAGAGCTGCCGGCTGTTCAAGCGGAGTCAGGAGGTGACGCTGTTTAGCCACGATCCACATGCGAACATCGTCCCGTCTAAACTCAGAGGTTCTGTTCACTCCCAATGTGTAAAATGAATGTCACTTGAATATAGGCTATTGAAAATTATGTTGAAAAATCATTTATTTAAAACAAGAGTGTACATTCAGATAAATTCCTCCTATAATACTCCCTATAGTATTTTTCATGACACAGAGCTTTCTATTTTGAAATGGGTGGTTCAATATTTATTTCAAAAACTGGGACATTTATACCTAGTCTACGAGTTGAGTTTTAACAGTAGCATTGCATGGAAGTAATTGAATCATGTAGTGATTAAATACATGAAATATAGTTTAATATTACAATTTGATTTAGATCAGAATCACAACTGTATAGTCTTTATCTTGTGTTGATTATCCGATGTGTATTTAGGTGTAAGCACATGTCTAGAGAAAATGGAACAAATAGCCCACAATGTTTTTAATAAATGTGATGATGTTGCGACTTGGACAATTAAAACACTAGAGATGTTTGTCATGTGTTAATAAAACTTTTAAAATCTCACTCTCAATACCACACTATGTAAAATGTATAGTTATCATAAATTCGTTATAGTGGTAAGGAGACAGTTAAGTTTTCTTTCAGTTTATTTCAGAACCACTAGAGGGCGCCAACCCCTCACAATCCTCTTGGCTGTAAAACAAACGGTACGCCAAGACAATAATGCTCTAACACAACCTTTCGGTCGGCCTTACGTACTGAAATGTTATGCAACTGTCGTGATTTCAAATCAATTTATTTTTTATACAATGACATGTCAAGCTTTTTACTGTTAACACGAGATCTCATGTCCAACTATGCACATTGTTTCACATTCAGGCTGGAGTTTTGAGTGATTTGTAAACATGGCACCTGAGCTCAAAGCCAACCCTCCTTCTCCTTTCTTTAAAGAATCAATAAAAAAAAGGGAGGATCAGTCATGGTCAGGTACGAACGTGATTTCCCTGCTTTGGCTGCTCAGCCGTTGCCTGCTGAGGTAAGGCTGACAATTACTTGCTCCTTTGCCACCTGGCGCTGGTTTCCAAGGTAACCCCAGTAGTGATCATCGCAGTCTTTTTATGTCGAGACTAGACACACATACACAGTAACGAACCACTTCCTCTTGTGCCTGAGAGAGACAAAATGTCAGTGAGGAAAGAGGAACGATTTTCGCAAGCGTTTTCCACCGTTTATGAGCCTTATAAAGATAGGCAGAGGCTTATGACGATGTCGTCAAAATGTCACAAACATGACTTGACAGTGCATGCGATGTGTCTTCAAAAGGATGAGCATCAGACCTGTTTTGAGGCAGTGCGGGGTTTCATCTGCATAACTATACGACCGTCCGTGTCAGCCAACGCTGGTCTGGCCGAGGGGTCACAGCATATTGAGGAGAGACGAGAGGCAGCCACGCGCACGCCATGCTCACGCACACGCATCGGATGATGTAACCGCTCTCCAGGCAGAATCTGCTCTCCTGGAATGGGAGCTTCACTGCCAAAAATAGACCATAATTACAATTTCCTCTGACACGATGAAGAAGAGGAGGGAAAAAAAACACACAAGCACCTTTTATCGTCCACTGCCTTATCTCAAAATATACTAACCATACAATATATACAATTATATTAATATACATATATATACATTCATATGCTATATAAATATACAGACACACATACAAACACACACCACCATGCACACACACTCACTTAACAAACAACCCAGACAACCCCCACACACACACACATATCCACCCCACACACGCAGGGCGGTGTGTGGAGCCGGCAGTTGGGGCTCTGCGGCAGCCATCATGTTTTACCCCGAGCCTGCAAGCCTGCATTGACTAATGGGGTCACCATTGGAGTGGAGCACCTGAAATAACCAAGCACACACACACACACACACACACACACTCCCACACACACACACACACACACACACACACACACACACACACACACACACTCCCACAAACATACGTACTGTATATACATTAGAAGATGCAAAGGAATGAAGTAACTTGTTGTAGAATCTACAATTATGTATGCAAACACGCACACACACACACACACACACACACACGCACTCCCACAAACATACGTACGTATGTATATACATACAGTACATTAGAAGATGCAAAGGAATGAAGTAACTTGTTGTAGAATCTACAATTATGTATGCAAACACGCACACACACACACACACACACACACACTCCCACAAACATACGTACGTATGTATATACAGTACATTAGAAGATGCAAAGGAATGAAGTAACTTGTTGTAGAATCTACAATTATGTATGCAAACACGCACACACACACACACACACACACACACACACACACACACACACACACACACACACACACACACACACACACCCTCACACACACATACACGTATTTGCATGCAAACATATACAAACATGGTGGTGTGTGTTGGTGGTTAGTGATGTATCACATCCCTGTACCCTCAACCTGAAAACCTTGTATCTTCGCCAAATCATTCCCCACAAAATAATGATGAATTACGACTCATTTAAACGACTAATTAGTAATTAGTAACCCTGCAACCCAGGTTGAATGTAGTGGATTCCCTCCTCTGTGTGGAGTTTTATAAAACCCATTTCTGTGGTTTATGTTTTTATGTGTGTGTGCATACGCATGTTGTGCTACATGTAACATAAAGTAGCATAACATTCATCGATTATATAACAGCAATCCTTTTTCTTTTCATCCATTACTAGAATGATCAATCTCGTAAATATAACTCAATGTAACTACGGTCAGAAAGCACCCAAGTCATTTCATATAGGTCATGTGACCTCTATCTTTATCTTATGAGTATCAATTATTGATAAAACAACCAGGTAAAAAGATGTCCTTCCTTCCTTCCTTCCTTTTCAGTCCACAATTTTTTGCATCTCTCATCCTGGATGCTCAACCAATCAGGAGAGAGCGTGACGGGGTGCTGATATCGCAGTGGCCTATCATTAGCTGCTTTAGAACTCTAATAGTCTCACAAATCAAACTTTACATTAAAGCCCCACTATGCAACTTTGGCCATTCCTTCTTGCATTTTTCTCAGGAGGGGGGGCGGGGGTGTAGGTCTTTACGACACTGTCGTAACACAACTCGTTGACGACGCTTGCACTTCTACGCGAGCCATGAGCATTTGTTTTCAAAGAAGCCTGCAAATGCGTGGAGCCATGTCCGAGGTAGGTGTTCAATCTGTTCATGAAGAGTAGTCAAGGTTATACATTTTACAATAAACGTGAACCCATCCTATTTGTATAGTTGACAAGCAGCTGTTTTGGGGGCTCTCAATGGACCTGGACACTGATAGTCATACTACACAGGATTCAGGGTGCACAGCCCGGACGTGTAGAACATTGTAAATCAACATTGTAAATAGTTTTAAAATGTTCTTCTTCTATATGCCTGAACGTTGCCTTGTAAAGTAAATAAATTTACTTCTGGAGCCAAAAAAACTGCAGACCCACCTTGTGTCTCATATCTAATACAATTGTCTAGCACCTGTGGATTACCTTTGGATGTGCGCACCACCCCTCTGTCGAAGATCCATGTTTTTATATAACGGATGCACCACCTTTGTTTCAGTTGTTCAAGAATACACACTTTTTGGTTAGAAAAATATTTATTTTGGTTATTGAAAAAAAATGCAAATCACAGTGCTTTGTTGTTTGTTTTTTGCCTTACAGTTATTGTGTAGCATCTTCTTGAGGGTTCTCTTGATTAATTCCTCATGACACTATCCGCACAAGTTCAGATGTGGGTGGTGGCTGTACCGGGGCAAGCAGGCAGAGCCGGTCATCAGGCCGCATTATGATCTTGTGAGGAAGGCCTGTTCCATTTCTCATCCTCCTGGAGAGGATGGCCGTCTGGATGTCGGAGCTGTAGGAGTACAGTTTTTTTCTCCTTTACTGTACAAGTGTTTGTACCTGGTGACAGAGGACGAGCCATTAGCATTGATAATTTCCCCAACGCTTACAAACAAAAGTAAGGTATTAGCTTTACACAAGTAAAAATGTAACAACTTACATCTTGTGTCCTTCACAATTATGTGCTGGCTGGCGTTGGTTATGCTTGTTGTGATCTATTGCAGCAAGCAGGGTCTGTGTTTTGTAAACAAATGGTGTATATGACATGGACTTTGCTGCATACACCAGAATATGTTCTGAAAACGTTCTTGGTCTCATGTGGTCCTGTGTGATTGGATGGGAAGGAGACAATAAGAATAACCTTGAGAATAACCTTGTTAAACTAAACAGAAACGCTTGAATACATACACTGCCCAGCCAAAACAAAGTCACCAGGATTTCACTAAGCAAATAGGGGGTGCAGCAACATTACGTGTTCAAAGATTAAGGTCAGCTAACTAGAACATATTGAATGAGAAGGTTATTCAATCAATGGATTATTTATTCCATGATGGCACAGGCATATTCCAAGATCACCATGACATGATTCTTCGAACACACATTGTGAAAGAGAGGTTGAGTGGTGAAAGAGTCCAGACCTTAACCCTATTGAGAATCTTTGGGATGTGCTGGAGAGTGTTCTGATTCTTCACTCCTCACTCCATCATCAATACAAGATTGTATTGATGATGGAAGAGTCAAAACACTGTTTAACACACCACTCAATGGGGTTAAGGTCTGGACTCTGTGGTCATGTGTGCAAATTATGTCTCATGTTCAACCATTTTTTCACAATTTGAGCACGAAGAATCCAAGCATTATCATCTTGGAAGAAAATATATATATATATATATTCAGGTAGTCACCTCATTTTTTGAGCACATGATGTTGCTGAACTAGACCTGACCAACAGCACTAAACCCTTACCCATTTGCTTAGTGAAATCAAGGTGACTTTTGTTTAGGAAGTGCATCTAAAAATAAGGCTCATACCATTACAAATGTAGATGCTCACCTGAAGTTTAGAAACGTCTTCACCTGGTTCAACCCCCTCTTGTCCAGCACGGTTGCAGTCGGTGCCTTGTGAGATGCTGAACTTGTAATCACAAAGTATCACACATTGTGAGTAAAATGACTGCATCCATACAGGGGACTCAATTCTGCTCTTGTATAATTGTTTAATTACCTTGCATGATCCAGGGCTTGTCATCGCTGTGTTCCTCCAGAGGCTCATCTCACAACAACCGGTGGCCCAAAAATGTTCATTTTGAACGTGGTGGTGTAGCACACCCACCCACATCATCTGCACAAAAGTAATATAACATGAAGACATACAGGCAGCAAACTATAGCGGTCAGCATGACAAAAGATTATGAATGTGTGCTAACTAGCAGCTCTCGTGCAGGGTACTGAATTATATGGTCAGCCGGGGACATATCACATGATAAAATCTGAGGCATTCGAAGGGCGATCCAGTGATCTAAATAAACAACACAAACCTGGATTCAGGGATTTAACCATGCTACGCTAACACCCCCGCCACCATCAAGAACGCAAGCTAGAAACATACAGGGCTCACAAAAAAACGGTCGAGCAAACACATTATTACAGAGACTAACATCAAGAAAGCCACCATACAGAAAAAAAAGAACAAAGTTCACCCAAGGGTACTTACAATTTCAACAGCAACACGGCCAAGTCAGCATCCGATTCGCAGTCTTCATCATTCACGCCATTCATGAAAAGCTCGCCCAATGTTAGTCGTGTCTGGCCTCTCTGTTTGTCAGTCGCCCTTTTTCGCTTCTTCTGTTCCTCCGACAGTGGGTCCCTGTGTCTCTTTTAGTCAGCTGATCCATGATGACTCTAACAATCCCCTCACTACTTGTGTTTATATCTAGCCGGTTCCATGTTTGTGGATGTGTAGTGCTGTAAAGCAGTTCGTTTCCTCGGGAGACCCGAGACTACCGTGAGACTTTTGGCGTCGGACCGGCGCCACAGACTTGCATTTTCACTTTTTCAGCCCACAAGCAGCAGGGGGGGTCAAAGCACCCACCAATCGACCATACAGTGTTAGAGAACCATCACAGCGACTCTTTACCTGCAATGTTGAGGTCCAAAAAGCCCCAAAAAGTTGCATAGTTCCTCTTCTATATCTAATGTCTAACGCCAGACAAGTTCAAATCTAGAGTACGATTAAAGTAATCTAAAGTACGATTATTAAAATACTCTTCTGAAAGCCCCATTCATTTCGTTTATTTTAGTAGAATATCTCCGTAATGAAACAGGAAACAAGGCGTAACTCCGCCCCTCCACATTTCTCGTTTCCAGCCCTGGCTTTGTGCCACCTCCCCCCAGACGTTCTGCAGCAACGAGGTAGGACTGCTGGAGCCCAGACTATTAACTCCACTTCCTGAGCCTGCTCAGGGATGTTCCCCTGAGATGTCTTCGGACCCTACAGGATGGACACTACCAAGTGCATCCCTGTACTTAGTACAGGAAAGCAGATTTACTACATCTGAGCATGAGGGACCTCCATCATGGCAACAGGTGGCTGTAGCCTTGTGGATGAATTTGAACATGTGTGTGTGTGTGTGTGTGTGTGTGTTTGTGTTTGTGTTTGCGTAAGCCCGTGTATTCATTGCGCGTATGCAAATACAGCACCAAATAAAACAAGGACTCGACAACAAAGAAAGACAAAACATAGAGCGCGCACTTGAAGACACACACACACACACACACACTTTCCCACCTCTGTAATCTTTGCGAGACACTTTTCTCTGTTCTCTCCTGCTGCCAAATCGCGCCTTGGCAGCAGGACCTGTCACTTTTCCCAACTTATTGGACACAGTGTAGCTGCTGCTGTTGCCTGGTAACGCGCGGGGGCTCACTGGAAGGGATCAGGGATGTTACGGCTTCCACGGTGACGAGGCAGGCAATCACTTAGTGAGAAGGCCCTCAACGCTGCGACAGCCAGCGCCATCCAACCGGAGCGGTGACCTTCTCCAGCAGCACTGGCTGCAGGGGAAAGAAGACAAGAGGATGCTGAAACAGAAGAGCTGAACGGGAGAGATAAGAGCGCCTGTGTGTGTGCGTGTGCGTGTGTGTGCATGTGTGTGTGGGTATGTTCCCTTCACAGATAAATATAATTATGCATAGACCTTAGCTTACTGAGATAAAATAAGTGACTTATACAATTTCATAATATATAATACATGTCATCATTTTTGTAGCTATTGCAATAGTTTGTGGGGATTTAAAGGCTTTTTATGTGTCCTAATGCTGACATTGATACATCTCTGCTACTGACTCTCCATCAATTGATTCAGTCATATTTTTAGACTTGTGCAAGACGATAGTAACAAACTCTTACGTCTCCCTTTCCTGCAGCCCTACATATCTATATTTATAGCTATAGATATATAAAACCTCAATGTTCAGGGTGTATAACAGATATAACAGTAATAATTTGACGTATAGGCAATTACAGGAAATATAGCGGGCACGTTGCATTGCTTCGTCATCATCCGCTTCCTGACACCGGAGTCCCTGCCATGTCCTTGAGAAGAGAGTAAAGGCTGTTATCGACGAGCAAAGGAACAGCCTCTGGGTCCAGAATATATACGGCCTGCTGCAGCACGTCGTATGAGATATGACGACTCAGCTTCAGCCCCTGCACCTGCACCTGCCGCAGCAGCGAATCCTAAACTGCCGCACGGATCTCTATGCGTCAGCAGCAATGTACATTGAAAAACTTTTACGCCCCGAGTCTCGCGCGATTTAAGTTGGCATTCCACGCGGCAAAACAACTTCAGGGTTTGTTTTGTTGAGTTGAGCCTGGTGTTGATTCTCTCTTTTGTAGCCCTGGCCTAAATATGTGCGCTCAAAGAACTGGCGGCAGGAGCGAATTCCTTAAAGGTACATGACCAAAAAACTTATTGCAGTGAGATATCACTAATGGATGGTCACACACACTGTGATGGAAAATTAACCCACAGACCCCTTTTCGGGCGCTTATACTTTTGAGCACTCATTCTCCATACAAGTTATCAGACTTATGTACTTGTTTTTGTCTATATTTTTATGCATGATTTATGTAGGCTACTTGTTTTTCACTATGCATGAACACCTAGGTACGGTCAAAGGCCTCCCGTTAGACCGATACTCCCCAATATCATTGTGAACGTTACGTGAAACCCCACTAATGATGGTTGCGAGTGACCAAACAGAACTTGGCGTGCACTTCTGAGAAAGCTGTACCAAGTGTATTGCTCTCTGTTGAACTGTGCCTGTTCACTTGTCGACGACTGCATATTAAAACTTTGATCTTTACTCTTAGCACCTCAGTTGATTTCATTCAGCGCTCACTGTTGTCTCCCACACTGGTGCCCCCTTCTGCTGGGTTTTGTTTTTACAACAACACACACACACACACACACACACACACACACACACACACACACACACACACACACACACACTCACATGCACACGCACAGGCAGACACACACACACACACACACACACACACACACACACACACACACACACACACACACACACACACACACACTTTAAACAAAGTAAAGAGCTAGTTTGTGCCTACTATGGGTAGACTGAAAACAGGCATGTCACAGAAATATGCAGACATGTTGGTAGACATATAGTACATAATAGATAATACACATTATCCAGTGATGTCATACACACCAACCACCTTTGCTAAATGATATTGATTCATTACATTTCTTTCTCCGATCAAACAATCTAACCTCCACTTGACCTTAGTGCACCATTGTGCCATTATGAGAACATTAAGAGAACAGAGAAGATCATTGTGATTCCCCAAGGACCATGGCTATCAGAATCAGTAGGCCTGTGGTAGGCAACGACACAACATGGGAAGGAAGTGATGACCACAAGATATAGGCCTGGACAGACTGGACAGCTGGATATTGTATAGTTGAAAGCATAAGAGATGAATGGGAGCTTGGCCTCAGACTGAGGTCTTTGTTTCGCTTTAGTTATTTATGGTAATGCCAGGAAATTGGCAAACAGGGCAGTTTCTATTGTGGGGCTGCTTTTTAACTCACTGAGGTTGTATTTTAAAAGTAAGGAGAAGGAGAAATAAAAAGCCAAAAATACTATATGCATTTTTGTTGTATAAACAAACCAAAATACCTCTTATGGGTTCTATCACAGAACAATTTCAACAATATCCATGAGTCACAGTTGATCACAAATGATCCCAGGCAACGTTTAGCCTCAGCGTTTAGCACACACAATGACAACACAGAAGTAGAACAGAAGTCCCTTGTGGCATGTTAGCGTCCGACACATTATGAGCAGACTATCCTCAATGCTTCACAAATTGCTGTAAATTGAGTCAAACAGCCATTATACAGTCACTAGGCTTTCTCCAAAATGCCTGCTCCATCACAGAGCGACTTTATTATCAAGACACCAGATTATATTTCTGTCCTCAACAATGATTTTGTACATTAACTCAATTTCTGGAATTCGAATGGAGTCACAATTTCATTATGGTCTCTCTGCAGGACTTAATGGTGAAGTCTGATACATTACATACATTTGATGTGTTGGGACACCCAGATAAAGAGTCAAAGGTGCTGTGGGTAAGATTAAGAAGCTATCATTGAGGAGAAATGCTGCACATCGGTCAGCTATCAAGAATACCAGCCTCCACTTCTGAGTAGCTGTTTGTTTTAGTTTTAAGTTAGCCCTCCTTCGTCCCCAGGAAGGGGGATGAGGAAGGAGAGTGTATGCATGTTAATAGAAATATGTTTATACTCTCCTGGAGGTCTACATGTGCAAATGTGTGTGTGCGCGAGTTTGTGTGTGTGTTAAATACTGTAGGTACACGCATGAGTGTGAGGTGTGCTCTGCATGTAAAGAGTTCTGTTGTATAGTCTTTGTCAGAGTGATGTACAGCCAAATTGTTTGACATTCATGCTTCTGCTTATTATTCGTTTTTTCCCAGTGGTGTTGTTCTTGAATGCATTCCAGTAAGTGGATTTTCTGGTACCATTTATCAACGTCAAAACAAAACAGAACAAAACAGCCAGAGAATCTTCATTTTATGGAGAATGTATTTACATGTAAGTAAATTGAGAAATTATACAATGCTATCGTTTTCCAGTTCTCCATCAATTCTCAAAAAAACCTTATCAATGTTTTGAGTAGGAAAACAATAGAAATATATCTTCTGTTCGCAAAAGCCAATGTTTTGTAACTCACGTCAATCTCAGTATCTTTCTATCATAACTGTTTTGATTCAGAAGAATTGTTCACACATTCTAGAATCTAGAATATTCCACCACTTCCTCATCCATTTCTCTGGATCCAATTAATATCTTCTGAACATATTTAAAGTTGTATGACTGCAACCAAAATGATAAACCTGAAGACAAGCCAAAATGATTTTTCTGTCAGACTGCGGGACATGAATAATTATAGTGGGTGTGCAAACACTGCCTTCACTTTGGCCTTCACACACACTGTGAAGGCCAAAGTGAGGCTTATGAATGTCTCCTTCAGACTTTACCTTAGCTAGATCGACTCATCTGCCTCCAACCGCAAAAAACTGTTTTCCATGTTCTCGTCTCTCCTCGACCCTCCCTCCCCTCTCCCCTTCCTCACTCACGGCTGAGGATTTTTCCGACTACTTTACCAAGAAGGTGACGGACATCTCCTTTACCCCTGCTGCTAGCCTCCCTCCCCCTACTCCCACCTCTGCGAGACTTAACGCTTTACCCCTCTCTCCTCCAAAGAGGTCCACAGACTGGTCACATCCAACCATGCCACCACTTGTCCCCTTGACCCTATCCCCTCCTCCCTTCTCCAGGCCATCTCTACTGACATGTTCATCACCATCCTCATCAACTCCTCCCTCACCGAGTCAAACCACTCCTCAAGAAACTTCCCCTCGACACTGCTGACATCCAGAACTACAGACTGGTATCTCTACTATTCCTTTCTAAAACCC
>JAXIVH010000029.1:4117590-4151916 GCA_036785325.1 Urophycis tenuis | reverse complement strand
GGATCTAATTAGTGATTACCCTCCTCGCTGCGCACCAGGGGGGAACTCTCACCGCTTATGTACGCTACGGTGATCTTCAATCCCCCAATTAAAAGTTGTGGGGCTTAAAGCAGGAAGTTTCGGGTCAGAATCGGCTCAGGCGCCACCAGAGCGACCTCCGTCATGCACCTTTTGGGCCTCAGTGGAACAAAGTGACTCGCAGAGAGGTCGCAAAAGTATAGGGAGAAATAATTGGATGTAGGTTGTTTTTCTTGGGCCGTTTCGACGAGTTGTGTTTTGTTTTGGGCGGTCCGGTCACCAGTGGAAAGGGAATGAGAAACACGCACGCCGGTTGAAATCCACCCCGTTGTCTTGAAGAAGAGCCTCTCATCCTGGAAGCTGATGCTCCGTAGCCCGGAGGTAACATGGCCGACAGTGAGCCGATGTCACTCATTGGGAAACAAGTAGCAAACGCCCTCCTTGAGGTGTGATTGCACCATTTGTCATTTCGTTTCCAAGTGCCGCGACAAGTCGAAACACATCCGCGGGGTGACAGCGCTGTGACAGAGATGCAAAGATTCAATGAAAACGTCACAAAGGATCCGATGACATAACCTTCAACACAAGCATGCCTGTGGGACGCTGCGCAGCCAAATGCACGGTCATAGCTTTAGCGCGGGTATGTGTTGTTGATCCAGCCAGCCCACCTTACACCCCCACCCACTAACCCCCACCACCCGCAGGCGGTGTCCCCTGTACAGAAATGTGCATGTCCTTAAACCCCACCTGGCCTCATCGACTCCTGACTCAACTCCACCCCCCCCCCCCCCCCCCCCCCCCCCCCCCCCCCCCCCCACACCTCCACCCGAGACCCACCTCACCCCCCCCCCACCCCCCCCCCCCCCCCCTTATCCATGGCACTTTTCAAAGCGTCATTTGTACAGACACACACACACGTGTCTGTGTGTGTGTGGACTATAAATGGAGGATCCCGTACGGGGGACCCGGCATGACTTCCTGTACCATTGTAAGCACCAGTGATTTACTGTGTCCACGGTGTCGACAGCGACGACTTCATGAAATGGTTGTGCTGTGCTTCTTAAATAGATAGGATGCTCACTCCTGAGAGCCAGTGGGATTAATGACAGGAGGCCCCACACACTCACACACTCACACACAGGTACATACATACATACACATGCACATCTATGCTCTTCTTCACATGACAAAGACACACATGGATACACACACACACAAGCACACCTCTTGACACTCATATGTAGACACACACACACACACGCACGCACGCACACACACACACACACACACACTCTTCTTCTATCTCAAACACACACACACACACACACACACACACACACACACACACACACACACACACACAACACACACACACACACACATACACACACTGGCGTGTGTGTATGTGGGTGTGTATCTGAGTGTGGGTGGGTTGTGGGAAAGGGCATCCAGATAAAGTATGACACATTCAGCATGGCACCCTGCTTGGGAAAGAATCCTGAGGTGGGGGCGTGTGGTGGGTCGGGGGGACCCATGGTATTTTCCAACGGATATCCCCCCCCCCGCCCCACCCACTCCGCCACCCCCCACACCCACCACCACCACACACCCCACCCCCACTAGACCATAATCTTGCCCGGCTTCAAAAAGTCTTAATGCGGTCCTAATAATACAACCGCATGTGTTGGTTTGATGGAGTGCACGCATGTGTGTGTGTGTGTGTGTGTGTGTGTGTGTGTGTGTGTGTTGTGTGTGTGTGTGTGTGTGTTCGTGTGTAAGTGTGTAAGTGTGTAAGTGTGTGTCCTCACTACGCTCCTGTCTGACTGGAGGTAACATGGGAGCAGAGCAGGACTGAGGCCGCTGGACGGCGTCCATCTTTGGGTGTTTCTGACAGGTTGGGGTCTATGACCGTGGGTGTTAATTCACAGATTTGAAGCAGAATAATATGGTGAATATGAGTCCCAGGTGGTTGAGAAAGAAAGCAATTATATCAAACTAGTAGGTGTCCCAAACGTGTGTTCAATTAATGTTGTAAGTAAAAAAAACGTTTTTTTTGCCCTTGCCCTGATGAAGGCCAAACGGAAGGCCGAAACATGTTGGCAGTAAATGCTTTTTAAGAGTTCTATTATGAACTAAGCACTTGGATTATTGGATTATTGGCAGTGACCTGGCCACCACTGCCGGCCCACCATCGGGGAGGGTGTTGTGGATAAGGGTCGAAACACCCAGTGAACGATGGACACCACCTGATGACATCAAATACTCCTGGCCAAGGCTACATTCACGTGAAGTGAATGAAGGTGAAGCATCGTACGATGTATTTGTAATGAAAGCTTTTTTAACCTTATCGAAGAGTGCCATGGTCCGACCCCTCCTTTTTTGCTAAAGTTACTATATCAAAGAGCACTTTCACACTAATACAAGAGACTACTTTGTCAGAGGAACGCCATAGCCCTCCATCCTACCTTTCTAATGTTGTAAGTAATTGAAAGAAAATGTCATTGATGTTTGCGCTGTGCCATGTCATCGAAGGACAGGTCAAAGCCACAAAGACCCGCAAAGACATACAAACTTTATACAGAAGTCTTTCAATATGATATGAATCAGGCTTCATTTACATACCATGTGTTAAATGAATTCTCATTCACATTCAAAGCACAACAACGCAGGTCCTTGTTCATAATGTCTAAAAGTACCCAACCACTGGGGGCTGGAACCGCCATGACATGTACCAAAGAAAAAGGATTTGAAGGCAGAATTCTACATCGCTGCAGTCAGCAAAACCAAAATATCCAACCTGGATAAGGTTGGACGTTGGATAAGGTTGGAGAAACATTCGGACATGGAGACGACAGCACTGTTGTTAGCTTACGGTCAAGTAAAGGCAGATAGTGCCCCATATGGCCGGCGAGACGCCATGGCAACAGCGCCGGTGACTCGTTGTGAGATCAAATTGATATTTGAGCCTGGCTGGGGCCTCGGGTTACCCTGCCTGTACGTGTGTGTGTGTGTGTGTGTGCGTGTGTGTGTGTGTGTGTGTGTGGTTGTGTGTGTGTGTGTGTGTGTGTGTGTTTGTGTGTGTGTGTGTGTGTGTGTGTTTGTGTGTGTGTGTGTGTGTGTGTGTGTGTGTGTGTGTGTGTGTGTGTGTGTTAGCGCCTCTAAGCGATTGCACTTGTTAAGTGCCAGAAAAATAACTGTGTTTTGTTAGCAAACATTACTGAGTTGTTAGCTGCTGCCCTCTCCAGCTTCATCAATATCAACAACCATGGGCTAAATTGATGAATTATGGATATATGGATTATATGGATGTGTAAGGCACGCCTGGTGAAGCACATGGCGGGAAATTGATAACAGTTAGCATGTGCAGTACAAAGTAGTGCTGGCATTATGGACAGGTGCAACTGGACGGGCTTCAAGAGCTGAGTGACGACAGTAGCAAGTTGAGTTGAAGGGCATAGTGGAGGTTGGCAGCATGTGTGTGTGTGTGTGTGTGTGTGTGTGTGTGTGTGTGTGTGTGTGTGTGTGTGTGAGCGGGGAGAGAAAGCCAGTTAGATAGAGCCAGAGAGAAGAGAGAGAGAGAGAGAAAGAGAGAGAGAGGAGTCAGAGAGAGAGCCAGAGATAGAGGAAGAGAGAGAGAGAGAGAGAGAGAGAGAGAGAGAGAGAGAGAGAGAGAGAGAGAGAGAGAGAGGAGCATTCCCTTAGTCTTAAGCCCCCTCTCAGCTATTTGTTGACACTGAGTATGAGCATGCAGTGATCCGTATAATAGGAGCTTCGTTTGGTTCTGGAGGTATTGGACTTCGGGGGGGGAGGGGTTATGTGGATGGGTGGGTGGCTGTCATCCTAACCCGGTTCCAGGCGCGGTTCCCATCTCGACACGGAACGCCTGGGAACGCCTGGTGCTCCAAATTATTGAAATAAATCTCACAAGGCAATACAAATTTATATGATGATATATTATATATATATATATATATATATATACATATTGATCCTCCTTGTCATTGTTTGTTCCTCTTCTTCTCTATCTGACTGTCTCTCTGGCGAACGCTGCTCAGAGGACAGTCAGGGTCGAAGGTCGCAGGGTTCTCTGACAGGTCACCACAAAACTGGTGGATTGATATTCAGGAAGGTGAGGAAGTGAGGAACACACAACTGGAATCTCTCTAAAGGGCAATGAAGCAATGATATGGGTCTGTGTCCTTTGAAAGTTGAGCCTGTGTAGTTTTGTCAACTCATATCATGGTACATATTTAAGCATATCACAGTGAGAATATTAAAGAATGTTTAATACTGATTTATATAATAAACTAATAAACTCTCCCAGCCCTACCAGCACGCTATACAATGTACATAAAGTCCTTAAGTATATGTACATATACTTCATGTCCTTGTCTGTTTGTATATGATGCAGTAGAACAGTCACTGCAGTACTATCAGCAATTGACAGCATAAACACTATCCTTAGCAATACACTCCCTGTTTACTGCACACCGTTTTATATAGCACATGAAAAGCACTAGCGCCCTGTGTGGGTGTGTGGGTGTTGTGTGTGTGTGTGTGTGTGTGTGTTTGTGTGTGCGTGCCCTTGGTTGAAAGTCTTGAGGTCAGTTGATGGGTTACATTTACTCTGTTTTGACCACTTCAGAAAAAAAGTTAAAAGCCAACCACGCACGGCACACACACACACACACACACACACACACACACACACACACATACACACACACACACACACACACACTCACACACACACACACATTACACTTTCACGGTAGCTTTCATCAGCTACTAATTCTAGGTAGGGCCTAGATTTCTTTCTTGAGACGTTCAATGAGATCTAAGATCAGGTCACCTTCTCTAGAAGGAGGCCAGAGGATTATGTGTACAGGAAACTGGGCGGTGTGACCTGACCGAAGTTACAGGTAAGAATCAGAAATTCATCTCATTACAGATCCCTTTGGCCGCTAGGCGAATTGCAGCCTGTTTGAGCTCGGTCATTCAGAGCACTGGAGTGCAAGCTCCGTGGGGTGAGAAAAATTAATGTTCATTATAATCATAAATAAATGTACAAACTAAAACATGATTGAAGAACAAAAATGTGGGGCATTATGCACGCTTAGACGTCACTTCCCTCCATTTTCCCTACACAACTGTCCCAGTTCAGATATAATACAATTAGCCCACAGGCTGTTCTCTGCAAAGCAGGGAGTTGGGCAAGGTCTGTTTTTTTTTCAAGTTATATTAAAACATGTTCATATTTGCAATTTAAAGCAATTTATGCATGTAAAGATAATAATAATATCAATAACACCTTTCATTTTAACTGCTTCAAAACACACACTAAGACACTAGTTTAATAGTGTATACAGAACAGTAATACTTTAGTAATATATCACTTGTGTTGCTGGTTTTATTCATAGCAATAAATGAAAGATAAGTATGTTCAGGCGTTCATGTACTTTTGGTTTCTTGTAAACCTTAACCTCTCGCAGTGGAAAGTTTTGCTAGTTTACGAGAGCAAAATTCAACATTTACAACATTGAATGAACTTGCTTTGTCAGTGTGGCATAGACACACACACAGAAACGCACACACACACACACACACACACACACACACACACACACACACACACACACACACACACACACATTATTAACCTTGCAGCCTGGCAAGGCAAACCCATAAACTCATAAAAAACGAATGTAATACAAAGCTATTAACTATGTGCCTGCCTGCATAGTATTAAACAACAGGACCGACACTGAAGCCTGTCAGATGGCTGCTATGTTGGAATCATGTGGTCGACGTGTTTGATAGGGAATGGTTGTGTTTTCAGCGGGGCCTTTCTAGTCAGAAAAAAGCCAACGCATGCAAAAATACAAGGAGAAAAACGAGGTTGGACACCACACAACTGTAGCGATTCAAAGAAAGGAAGTGGTTTGTACGGAAGCAGTGTCCTGCTGACCAGCCAGAGTGAACTGGTATTTCACACGAGATTGGGTAAAAGAGCAACATGCTTTAAAAAAAATTACAAGACAAATGGATAATGATATAATCCTATCATGTTGACCATTTTTTACCTTTTTAAAGCATTTATCATGTAAATAAAGAGAGCAAAAGATTTGGACCTTTGTTTTGAAAAAAGTAATGCATGGGGTCAATTGTTTCTCACCAGCCCATGGCCAAGGATTTCCTTTAAAAAAAGTTCTGATCTTCCCCACACACACAGACCCACACGCATGCACACACACGCATGCACACACGCACACACACAGGACAGAGTAATGGCAGAAACAGCTGAAACATTGCACAGTACTGATTAATCAATCACAGCAGCTCTTTGTCTGAGGAGCTGCAGGGTTAAGGTGCTGTATTCTGTCTCCACACTACTGAAATAACTATTACCACTACTACTACTACTACAATTACTACTACGACTACTACCACTACCACTACTACTACTACTACTAATACTAATACTACTCATACTACTACTACTACTATTCATACTACTATTACTCCTACTGCTACTACTACTACTACTACTACTACTACTACTACTACTACTACTACTACTACTACTACTACTACAATTACTACTAGGACTACACCTACTACTACTACTACTACTACTACTACTACTATTCATACTACTACTACTACTACTGCTACTACCACAACCACTACTACTGCTACTACCACTACCACTACTACCAATACTAATACTGTGTGTGTGTCTGTGTCTGTGTGAGAGAGAGGGAGAAAGAGTATGAAGCCTTGCTTGTTTTCCTTTCTCAACATTTTGAATTGATCACATTTGTACGTGTTGCATGTTCATGCATGTGCAACACATACAATTAAATACAAACAATAAAAATAGTTTAGTTCTCCATTTGTTTCTTAAAGTTTGTCTGTTGGGAGCAGGAGACGTTGTCTTTGTGGTGCCTTAATGTATAATTCATGACACAGTGACGTTTGTATGAAGCATAATGTGATATGTATGATAATACAAAATGTGATGTTCTGGGTGAAAAAGCTCCATGTCAAAACTTCAACATCATGCCATCTGCATCAATCACATGACCACATTCAAGGGAATGGGACAGACAGAAGGAAGAAAGGGATTGTGGGTAGAGGAAGCAAAAAATATTGGATTGAGAGAAAGACAGAGAGAGAGAGAGAGGCAGAAGGGTGAGAGAGAGAGAGAAAAAATGAGATAAGAATGAGATAGAGAAAGAGTGACAGAGATAACAGGAGAGAATGATAGTGTGACAAAGAATGTGATAAAGAGAGAGAGAGAGAGAGAGAGAGAGAGAGAGTGTGAGAGAGAAAGAGAGAGAGAGGGAGAGAGAGTGTGTGTGTGTGAGAGAGAGAGAGAGAGAGAGAGAGAGAGAGAGAGAGAGAGAGAGAGAGAGAAAGAGAGAGAAAGAGAGAGAGAGAGCGAGAGAGAGTGTGAGAGAGAAAGTGAGAGAGAGGGGAGAGAGAGTGTGAGAGAGAAAGCGAGAGAGAGGGAGAGAGAGTGTGTGTGTGTGAGAGAGAGAGAGAGTTGTCCATTGATGTTCGATAACGAGCAGTTATGACATTATTGACAGTGAAGTAAGTGACATGAATCCCTGTTAATAGCATAGGATAAACGAAGCATACATAGGTGGGAACATCTCTCACATACCCAGAGACACACACACACACACACACACACACACACACACACACACACACACACACAGACACACAAATACACACACACACAAACACACACACACACACACAAACACACACACACACAATTCTTAAGATATTATTGTTATCAACGCCGCTCAAATATTAACCACCACAAATGAATATTTGGAAGTGTGGTAAACTTTGAACTGGGGTGAAGTGGCAGCTAAATATAAGTGAGATTTCAGATTAATTTGTAACCAGTAAACCAAGTGTTGCAAGACCATACGTTTCACCATAGCGCCGAGTTAGCATTTAGCCGCCACATGACTTTGATCTGCGCCTCACAGATTTCAGCTTCGTACCCAATCCACCAGAAACCCTGGCTCCTCCAAGGTGTCTGGCTTTTTTATGTGTTAAGACACAGAGGAGGACTTTGGTTCCCATTACAAATGAGTCTCGCCATGTATCTTTGGATGTGTATGAGTGTGTATGTGTGTATGACACCCCTCCCCCATTACCCCCAAACACACACAACCTACACAGATTGCTTTGGTTCAGACACACCACCACCATGACCTCAAGTCATAACGGGATGAAACAATCAGGCTGTTTGGTTGAGGGGGGCGCACGCAAAACGACAGCGTCGTCAAGCCCTGCTTTGTAATTTGGAGAAGTGAGGCGCAGCGTCTCTCTTTCAGGGGGGACAGGATTGGACGCCGTGCGAGCCAAGTGTTGGAGTGCTTCCACGGCCTGACTCCGAGGGATGAGGTGCAGGCGGCTTGGGTGCCGGCCGTCCAGACAGATCGGATGATGGAGCCCAGGTACCTCGGTGAATCTTTCATGAGGCCGTCCCCTCCGGGCATGCGTCTCCACTGCTGGGGTACAGAGTAGACGCCCAGACTGCGTGCAGGCACAACGCCAGCCATTTCCTCACCGTGACGAAACAAAGAAACATCTAACACGCACCCATCTGACGTTCAGTTATTGAATGTTGTGCAAATATAGTATTGAACCAATTCACCTTGCTACACAAAAGGCCTCTATAATTGTTTTGCAATAGAATCATGATGGTATATGTTGGCTGATCATTTTATCATATCATATATACATATTATAAAGATTTTATGTTTGGTGTAATTGTTAGGAAAAATATGATCTAGCAATGGTACGGTTAGGTTGATCTGACATTCTGAAGAAGGACATAGTGAAGATTGTATTCCTCTTGGCGACTTTAAGTCTGACTCTCTGGAACTTAGAGACATAACATAAGGTGATTGAAGGATACACCTACGTCATGTCAAATCTGTTTAGTAACATGTAATCTTTATACATTATAAGCCAATCAGAATGGGACACTGCTGTCATGCTGTTCCGATTTGGGACTTTCCGGGAGCAGGCAGAAGCAACTGAGGAATATTCACACACAAATCTCTTGCTTGATGAAATCCTCTGCTTCTCCTCATAGGCCTACGAGACCAATAAACAACTTCAGCTTAAACTATCTAGAGTTCCTGGCACTTCTTGTTCTTCAGCATCAACAACAATCTCCTCACTATCAGGTGTATCATTCACGCTACAAAAGTAACTGTAATACAGTCATATTTTACAGTAATATAATACAGTTACTTTAATGAGTAACCTGGTAATACAACAATTCAATTTAATTTTGGTCGTATTATTAGGTTACTTGGCCAAGTTACCATCCAATACCATGTGTATGTTTCAAAAATATAAAATAGATCACCCTGTGCCCCACCAGACCTTTACCATTTGCAGTCTGGTGAAACATTCTTAAAAAATTGTCCTCAAATGCAAAAAGCTTGACCTTATTTGCCAACATGTGTTTTCCGTTTTGAATATAAAATATGATTACACTCATGTACGGACCAAAATGGAGGTTTCCAAGTCGGGCTTAATGATAACACAATAAAAAATATTTAGGTTGTTATTTGGTTTGGTGAAAATGAAGAATGTGGCTATATCTGCCACAATTAGAAAAAAAAGTAGTCGGAAGTCCCTACTAAATGTAGAAAAAATAGCCAGGAAAAATCAGTCAGAGTCAGACTTCTGCCTGCCTGTGAAAGTAACACAAAAGCAGTGAAATAAGTTACCATAAGTTACCAGATTCTTGCAGTAATACTGTAACTTAACTTCTTACTTTCAAATGGAAGTAATCAGCAATGAGTAATATATGATATACAATGAACATAGAAAGTCAAGTTTGAAGCTAGTGTGCTAATTGCTCATCACTGTGCAACCCCCCCAGCTGTGATTAATTAAAGTGACATTGCAAACTAATAAACCCAATTAATCCCTGTCTTTGGAGCCAACCTTTTGCTAAGATCACAATGACAGCAGCCACACTGGGGAGCTTAATTTGGTAGTTCTAATAGAATCAATGAGAACAATCCCCGCTGTGCAAAATGTCATTTGTTACTGTTTGAGAGATCAGACCCAACTTTTTGCGTTTGAAAGATCAGACAAGACCATTTTTGCGTTTGACTTTTATCCGTTGCCTTTCCGAATTTGTCAGCTACCGGGCATTGGCGCAACTCACACGTTGCTGTTCGCCCACACAAAAAGTCTACACATTAACCCCCTGGTCGCACTGATAGGGGCCCCTTTAAAAGTCCCGTAATTACCATCTGTCAATGATTGACCCCTGGCACCATATTGGTTTGGCCTTGAAGAGAAGGCAGACAAGGGTACTATTTGCAAAGGAGTCATGATCATATTGTCGTTATGGATATAGGGTATATTCAGACAGGATGTCTTCACATAGACATGTGTGAAGAGGTTGTATGCACTAATAAATGCATATGTATTCATTCACGGGATGTTACGATAAGTATTCAAAGTAATATGCTAATAAACTTGTGTAGAAAGGCCTTGGGGCAAAAGCCTAAAAAATCTTAACCGATGAAAAAGTATTTGTATATAACAATTTTAAATAAATACAGTAAAAACAATCGCAGGTCAAATCCGATTTCAATAATTCTCAAATTGCAACCTTTTGTTGTTCTTTGAAGGCCCAGCTGTCTCTGGCAGTTACCTACAACCTGAGGAGTAACCTTTAAGGGCGGGGGTAGGGCACTGGATTAGAAACCTAACATGGCTGTCAAACATTGACTTCTGATTGGCCAAAAGCTTTCTCCAGCATGCGTCGCTTCTCAAGGACGCAAAAGCAAGAGAAGAAGGACAGACACAGACACCATGAAGGCAGCGCAAACCCGCCTGTTGACACACTTAAGTGCATGCACACACACACATACACACACATGCGCACACACAAACTGATGGAAATCATTGTTGGTGTTAGTGGGGTTTTTTGTTTACTCACAATAATAAAAAAACTAAGAAGAAAAGCTGGTGCTAACCAACTCTATATTCAACACACACACAGACACACACACACACACACACACACACACACACACACACACACACACACACACACACACACAACTTAACAGTGATGTTTAAAGCCTAAACAAAATGTAAGGTGACTCGGAGCCAAGAACGTTGTCTTGTTTAGCCATCAACATATAGGCCCACTGTACCATACAAGAACAGTAGCATTCCTATACAACACAAGGCTTTCCCAAGTATTGCAGGCAAAAGTGACTAATCAATGAATAATAATGGTGTGTGAATAACAATGTGTTATTCTCTAGTCTCTGGTGCATGTGTGTGTATTTGTGTGTACGTGTGTATGCATGTTCATTTCCTAAGCATGCAGTGCCCTGACATTCATCGGCATTCGGCTTGTCTATTGTCCCTGTAAACAGGAGAGACACGGCAGGCTCCGACACCACTGCTCACTACGTTGTGAAGGGCGCAAGGGATGCATATCACTGATAGACTTAAAGGTCCCCGCAATGCACCCTTGGTCCTTAAAATGGATCACCGGTATTAATTGATTTTTTTGCCTGTTTATTCTCTCTTCTTTCCTTTGGGGACATGATATTGTGGGGCCAGCAGCAAAGGCTGTTGGTACCCCACCAGGAAGGTGTTGGGGTAAAGAAACAGGGGGCAGCGGCGCAGGAGACGACAGTGAGCGCAGAATGAAATCAATCGAGGTGATAGATAGAAAATCAATTTTTTAATATTAAGTTGTTAACAAAATAACAGGCACAGTTCAACAGAGAGCAAATACACTTGATACAGCTTTCTCAGAAATGCGCCTCAGTAAGTATTGTTAGCAAGCCCCTTTGTAGGGTAAGTAAGGTAAACAACTCCGAGGGCACGTATGGTGAGTCCCTGAAAATGTCAGCTTGACCCTGGAGAGATACTGAAATACGACTTAAGATAGGGATAGACTCCACCAGACGAACACAGAGTCTCTGCTCGTTCCCGAGACCCTGAGACAACCAGAGGCCCTAGATCTTCCATGAACCAAACAGCTCAGGGCACGGGTCGAGGCCTGCGTCACATAATCATCACTAGTGGCGTGTCACGTTCACAAAGGAATCGGGGAGTGTTGGTCAAACGTGAGGCCCACCACTCAGGCTGTACCCAGGTATTCACACATAGAGGAAAACAAGTGTATAAATCATGCATAAAAATATAGAGAACAACAGGTACACAAATCAGATAACTTGCATGGAGTATGAGTGCTCAAAAATCATGAGTGCTCACAAGAATGATAGGCAGAAAAAGGCCTGTGGGTTCATTTTCCATCACAAAGGTTCTGGGATCTATACTTGGTAACTAACCTTTAGGCATTCTGGAAATGCCGAACCCCACGCCTGCACCATTAAACTCCCAAATGACTGACTGAATAGTCTACCTATATTAAATACGTCATTTTGCGCAATGCAGTGAAGAGTGAAAAGAGAGACAAGAGAGTAAAAGAGAAAAGACTGTGAGAAGGAAATGTCTGTCAGAAGGGCCGTGTAATGGGTGTTCCCATCAGCGTAAAACACAGCAGCAGTAGTAGCACAAGCTCTACTTATGGAGGTAGTTCCCCAATGGGGCATCCCGGAATGGCTAAGTGGAGACAACGGCGCACATTTTGTCAACCAGGCAGTCAAAGAACTGACCGGATACCTCGGGTTCACCCTGCGTTACCACTGCTCCTATCACCCTCGGACAGGAGGAGCACTGGAACAAGAAAACGGCACTCTAAAAGCAAAACTGTGGTATACGAAGACAGTCATGTTAGACTTGACATTACTCTAAGTTAAGATGACAGTAGTTTGAAACTGTGGTATACGAAGACAGTCATGTTAGACTTGACATTACTCTAAGTTAAGATGACAGTAGTTTGAAACTGTGGTATACGAAGACAGTCATGTTAGACTTGACATTACTCTAAGTTAAGATGACAGTAGTTTGAAACTGTGGTATACGAAGACAGTCATGTTAGACTTGACATTACTCTAAGTTAAGATAACAGTAGTTTGAAACTGTGGTATACGAAGACAGTCATGTTAGACTTGACATTACTCTAAGTTAAGATGACAGTAGTTTGAAACTGTGGTATACGAAGACAGTCATGTTAGACTTGACATTACTCTAAGTTAAGATGACAGTAGTTTGAAACTGTGGTATACGAAGACAGTCATGTTAGACTTGACATTACTCTAAGTTAAGATAACAGTAGTTTGAAACTGTGGTATACGAAGACAGTCATGTTAGACTTGACATTACTCTAAGTTAAGATGACAGTAGTTTGAAACTGTGGTATACGAAGACAGTCATGTTAGACTTGACATTACTCTAAGTTAAGATGACAGTAGTTTGAAACTGTGGTATACGAAGACAGTCATGTTAGACTTGACATTACTCTAAGTTAAGATGACAGTAGTTTGAAACTGTGGTATACGAAGACAGTCATGTTAGACTTGACATTACTCTAAGTTAAGATGACAGTAGTTTGAAACTGTGGTATACGAAGACAGTCATGTTAGACTTGACATTACTCTAAGTTAAGATGACAGTAGTTTGAAACTGTGGTATACGAAGACAGTCATGTTAGACTTGACATTACTCTAAGTTAAGATAACAGTAGTTTGAAACTGTGGTATACGAAGACAGTCATGTTAGACTTGACATTACTCTAAGTTAAGATGACAGTAGTTTGAAACTGTGGTATACGAAGACAGTCATGTTAGACTTGACATTACTCTAAGTTAAGATGACAGTAGTTTGAAACTGTGGTATACGAAGACAGTCATGTTAGACTTGACATTACTCTAAGTTAAGATGACAGTAGTTTGAAACTGTGGTATACGAAGACAGTCATGTTAGGCTTAACATTACTATAAGTTAAGATAGCAATAGTTTGAAACTGCAGTATACGAAGACAGTCATGTTAGACTTGAAGTTAAGATAACTGAAGGGTTTGAAGATTTAATAAAGCTATGATTAATAATAAGGTTACATTATACCAGGAAAATAATGTCAAGCTTGTAAAAGTGTTAACATAATATTGTACAAGGGGAAATAATGCAGTAATGTAAAAGGGAAACATTACATAGGGATAAGTAAGAAAAGAGGCATGGAAAATAAGGGGGGAAACATTTCTGCTGCCCTCACCCAGGGTGTGAGTGATGAGAACACATAGAGGACATGGACTTTGAGGACACACCATCAGGTGGCTGAGGTGGTTTCTAACGGAAAGACAAGAGATAATTTTAAATCCAAGGTGTATGCATCCTGTATGTAAGGATGTATCCGAGGATGATGAAGAAGAGAAAAAGGATGAGAAACCTGTGATGACAAATGAGAAGCAAAATGGCCTGAGGCTAAACAGCCCAAGAATGAAGAAGAGAAGCCAAAGAAAGATGGAAAGAAGAAAGAAGGCAAGAAGGAACAACAGACAAGCAGAAGAAGCTCAATGACCTAGAAGGCTTTGACCAGGAAACAGCAGAAGGTCAAAAAGAAGGGGGGTGTCAAGGAGGAGATGTGGAATGGGCATGTATGATGCCCCCCCCCCCCCCCCCCCCCCCCTCATCACACATGCAGACGAAGGGCGGTCAGGCGACAGGCATGGAACGCCAAGAGGTGGCAAGGACCATGCAACGTGTCACTGACCACGCATACAGCTGTGAAGGTTTCAGAGCGACCAATGTGGGTCCACGCGTCACACTGTAAACTCTCCATCCCAGCACCAGACCCCACCCCAAACACAACACACTGATAAGCCCTGCACCCACACACATCACACCATCTGGAGAGTATGACATGCTCTAGCTCCCATAAGAGAACAAACGCTCACACCTGAAAAACAAGACGGACCACCAGAAGAACAACATGGACCACCAGAAGAACAAGATGGACCACCAGAAACAACAATCCAGGACCATGGACCAGCATCCAGGACCATGTGGCCTGCGAGCTACAATGCTACGATGTTTGTTTCCAATTACTATCAATGTTATTTTATAATCTGTAATTGGGGGAATTGTAATGGAAAATAACAACTTCTCTCTCTATATCTGTATGATTCTCTTGAGAATGTGATATACTAGATAGGAGGGTAAAGTTCAGAAGAAGATATCCTCTAGGAGGTTCTACCCTTTAACCTCTAGGAGGGTAAAGTTCAGAAGAAGATCTCCTCTAGGAGGTTCTACCCTCTACCCTCTAGGAGGGTAAAGTTCAGAAGAAGATCTCCTCTAGGAGGTTCTACCCTCTACCCTCTAGGAGGGTAAAGTTCAGAAGAAGATCTCCTCTAGGAGGTTCTACCCTCTACCCTCTAGGAGGGTAAAGTTCAGAAGAACTCCTCTAGGAGGTTCTACCCCCTACCCTCTAGGAGGGTAAAGTTCAGAGGGAGAACCCCAATTCTTCTGAACTTTGCATACCAGAGATAACTGGCCTGTGTTTCATTATGTCTGCTTCCTGTTGACCTGCTGACATGCTTAACCGATCAACGTGCTACCAGAGATAACTGACCTGTGTTTTACTCTGTCTGGTTCCTGTTGTGTTTTATCTGTTTTGTTCATGCCCATAAAGTGAAGCCGCTGACTTTGATCAGGGCGCACTCTGGGACACCGTGTCACACAGAACTGTGCCTTTGCTTGCTGCAGAAATAAAATTAATAACATCAAGGATGTAGACGATTCCGTGTAACTTTATTGGGGACCGCCTCATGAAGTAGGGAAAAGAAAAGAAAGTTTTTAGTTTTCCAAAACATCCGTCTTAGTGACGCAAACTGAGTCTTACTGAGCTCACTGCACCAACGTCATTCAATCCAGCCCTATGACCCATTTAATTATGCTTCTAATAGACAGTTTGGCTCCTTTGACATGGGCCAATCATGTAGCCCGCTTGGCCGTCACCCTTGGCAACTGTTAACAGTGACATCATTTTTATCTATTCACAGTTAATAAAGTTCAAGTTCAAGTTAAAGCTAAAATGTATTTTACAAAGACAAGTGGGAAATTGGGCTTTTATTGTGGGAACCAAGTTATAACTGTGGGAACAATAATTAAAAAAAAAAAAAAAAACACCATCATTTCTAATCCAGTGCAGAACAACGTGATAATGGGAAAATGTGTGACTTAATTAGCCAATGAATTGCTGATGTCATTTGCATGCACATCCACCTTCAGTGAGAGTGTTCCCGCAATGCTCAGGGTTGGGAGGATTACTTTGAGTGGAAGCATTAAGACAGATCTTATACATGCACAGCAGAGGGTGTGGAGGGTTTGTTTGTATGTATGAGTTGATGCATTGCGTAAGTACTAGTAACTTTTGCATTGTAAGTGTTTTAAACTGCAAGATTGTACTTATTGTAAATGAGTGTGATCACACTGTGATGGTGATATAAATGGGTATAAAGTGAACCCTCTGGTTCTGCACTGTACCATGAGATATAAATAAATGTGTTTTGAGCAAAGAATTCTACATTTACACTTAGGGGATTTAGCAGACGCCTTTATCCAAAGCGACAAAGAGTGCATTCTACAAAGGAGGTGTGTTACCCCCTCGAATGAAGACATCAAGGTCAACCACTGCCCATACAAAGCTCCCCACATCCACACATACCACGGCAATGAGTGTAAATGAGTGTCAGCGACGTCTAGAACCAGCTGTCAACATCAATGCACAGACAGAGCGCCACACATCTAGCCACATTCAGAAGGGAATGCTCACAAAGGGAGGATTTTAATCCTGTTTTCTGTAGATAGTCTTATTTTAGTCACAGTGACAAAACGGCATAGATTACTATGTTGACAATCATATAAAACAGATGACCTTGTTTAAAACTTTGGGTTCACTGCTCATTTAATATCCCCAAGTCCTTGTTATTGGCCTCTAGAGGATATTGCTATTACTCTCTGTGCTTTGACCTTTGAGATAATCATGTCTGTGTTCAACATAATCGTTCTCATTTTTGTCGTATTGGATAAACAGAGGCCAGGAAATGTCTGTCTAGGCAGAATCTGATTTTTTTTTTTATACAAGAGCTCCCCTACTTGTGATATTCTAATAAGTGTAGGCCTATTTCAAAACCAAATTATTCCATATTTCATAAAAGAAATAGCAAAATAGAGATGCATATTTTTTCTTGACTTTTCCACAGCTTACATTTACATCAGGATGTATGCAATTACGAAACTATAGATAGATAATATGGATAGAGGGATGTCAAAATCACCATTAACATTTTTTTATTCCAACAAATGGAGGCTACAGAGCTATTGTCGTCCCTTTCTATGTAACCCCTTAAAACCGTTCACAAGCCGCTTCATTACAAACTTGTGATGGCCTTCCAGCCTTGAGTGGACCTGGAACCCCCACGTTGTGGTGTCATCGCACCCCCCGTTGAGAGCTGTTCAGCAGGGCGACAGCCACACAGTAAGCTGTATTAGGTAACCCTGTGAGGATTACTGCGCACACTATCATTTCAGTGTTTGCTTCAGAGCGTCGGCCCCCAAAGCGTCACCCTGAGGTCACCGGCCCAGATGCCCCACCGTCCCGCACGTTTCATTTGGTCGCCTGTCCTGCTCTTCCAGTCCCTCTACAGCCATTATTCGATTTCTGACTTATGAATGCTCCAAAGTGATTCTGGCTGATTCTGTGTTTCAGTAGCTCCATGCTTGGCGGTGCCATGACCAGATATGGTTCAGGTTGTTCCCACACACAAAAAAAAAACACTGGTCAACCACCTGGTGAGGTTAAACAGTTAGCTGCCACTAGTTCACCTAAACTGGTCAACCACCTGGTGAGGTTAAACAGTTAGCTGCCACTAGTTCACCTCCACTGGTCAACCACCTGGTGAGGTTAAACAGTTAGCTGCCACTAGTTCACCTCCACTAGTCAACCACCTGGTGAGGTTAACCCGTTAGCTGCCACTAGTTCACCTCCACTGGTCAATCACCTGGTGAGGTTAAACAGTTAGCTGCCACTACTTCACCTCCACTGGTCAATTGTCGTCGTCAATGCGGTGGTCGTCCAAACCCTGACAGCCCCCACTAAGTGTTTACATAACTCCTGAACCACACAGCCGGTGTTGAAAGTCATCCTCATAAACATTTGACAAGGAGGGGCTGGCATACACACACACACACACACACACACACCTCATGGGAAACAGATTCAGGCAGATCCCCTATGGCTCAAAGTCTTTAGCGGTTCCCAGGAGCCTGTGGAGAGTTTGCTTTTTTAGATAGTGGGGCGAAATAGAGAAGACCCACTGGGATACATGATGGACACAGATGTCCTCCGATGTACACGTTAAGATAATACAGGGAATAAGCAAACAAAGTATTGGGCGTTCACAAGGAACCAATGAGACGCAGGGGTTCAGGAAGAAGATCCCATTTTATTAAAAAGGAAATCGCTCCAGCTTCTTCGGGGTTCACAGCTGCCGCTCAGGTCCATGTGCTCACACATCTCCTGAAAGGTGGCGGCCCCACACAGTTTATTACACACTTGTGTTCAATGGGGCAAGTGAGGCATGTGAGTGCCGAACCTGTAAGCCGTGGCGAGCGCATTAGCATCACAAGCTATGCTCAAGCTATGCTGGGGGATTCGAGGGCACCACCACTCTCCACATGGTACCCTCTGATAAGGGCTTAATAAACAAATAAAATGAGATTTATTAACTCAGTAAATGCCCTAAATCCATAAATCGAAATCCCCCAACAAGCCAGTTCCTCCACTGCCATGATTGCAGCGTTTCTTCAGACTTTACGTGAAGAGTGCACCCTTCAAAAGACCCTGGCAGAGAAGTATGAAAGAGTCCTTGATATAAAATATAAAAAGCTTGAATTTTAGTTCATTAAATCTCTAACAATTTACATCTTTTTTAAGTACACCCCCTATCTCCACCACTGGCCTTTCTCAGGCAACTCTCTCTCTCTCTCTCTCTCTCTCTCTATGGTTAGGCAATTCCATGAGCAGTGTTCGTTCTGATGAGAGACAGTTTTACAAATTGTGTCTAAAGGTGCAAACATTGGTCTTTTACTACGGGTGTCAAAGAAAGCAACAGAACACACAACATCACAAACACCTCCGAAGCAGAGACGTTGTTCAGGAGTGATGGTTTGAGGTGGAATACGTGATGTTGGGGTGGCAGTTTCCATCAGCCACGATAAGACAGGAATGAATGGGGAGATAATGATGGAGATTTCTGCCAACCATGGGATGGTATTTAAAGGTCAGCCATCGCTGGGTGTTGTGAAGCTAGCCCTGCCGGCGTGCCCTTTAGCTCAGCCATACACCAGCTGTCACAAAACACACCCAAAGGGAACAGGGCCATTGTCAAGGAGTCACACATGTCAAAATAGGAACACAATAAGAATTGATTGTGACACACATACACACGCACAGGTGTACATCAACACACTGACATGGACAGACATATGGACAAAACACACACAAACACATACACACACAAACATGGACACACACACATTTGTGAAGTATATATTTTTTTTAAAACAATGAATGTACCAATCATGACAAGCTATGCAATAAGGTGTGCTAAGTTAGGAATGTACTGATTAATGTGCCATGACAGTAAAAGATTATACATGTGATCTCGCGGAATAACGCAGGTGTTCTGCAGAGATATAGTGTGGTCTACTGACGAAGACTCGTACACAAACAATTACAACAGATGGACACCCAAGGACATGTGCAATGGGGAGTACCGCTCCCATATCTCTAGAGCACATTCCTCTGTATGAATAAAGACCCAGAACAGACACAATATAGAACACTTTAGGCAGAGCATCCGTGGATACGAAGCTGGGTGTATCTCTACGTGTATTTTAGTACTCATTCCCTACTTTGCTCCGCAGTTTATTGAACAGATAAATCATGACATAAAGTCAGTTAAAAGTAGTCAGATTCGAGAGTCATTCTTAAAGAACACGGCACATTCATGGATTGGGATGGGAATGGATCTCGTGTGGACTGTGGAAGCACACGGTATTCAGTCAACATTAGTCAGTAAAATGTGCTTCTGATTTGTGAATTTGTTGTTGATGTGATGAACCTACCACAGTAATACATCTAATACACCCACACACTGCATGTGCAAAACACACAGACATAGTCACACTTCATGGTTGTAAGAATGTGTGTGCGTGCGCACGTCTCTAAAGGCATGCACGTGTTGTGTCTTCCCTTGCAACTCATGTTCGAAATGCATCCCAAATAGAAACATGGACACCCCCAAAATAGCCTATCCCAGCATAGCTACTGGTGGTGTCAGGGCAGTGCTACCATTAGCCAGCTAGCTATACAGATGCACAAATACAGATGCACAGAGGGTAGGGCTATGGGCTGACAAAGTGACCAGCTGTCAGCCACATACTCCTCAAGGAAACCTTATTGTGTGTCTGCTGAGGATTTATGGGTTACAAGTTGGAGCAGGGAGTACCCAATATAATGATTGGACATTATAACAGATTCATTTGTTATACTGGGGGGATATGAATTACCCAATACATACAATAAGCCACGGGCCAGTTGTTACATCTGTCATGGGCTGGGATAGGATTTCTACAGCTTCTCAGGGCAGCCATGCTCTATCGCCTTCCATGGTCAAAGGCAGACTAGAAGTGTTTAAATAGCCGAGATAAACTGGCAAGCTTTATCGCATCCTTGTGGCTTTTGCTTAACTCCCCTGTTGATTTGTTCAATAGTAGATACGCCGTTGTGTGACAACTTGACTCGTGGACACCGGGGAAAGAGGGGGAGCGTACTTCGCGGAGGGGAAGGTTGAACTCAAGTCATTCACCAAACACTCGCGGTGTCACGGTCTGTCTGCCACGCCCCCTCCTCTACTCATTCATTCACACTCGCAGCTCTGCGCTGCATCAGGTGATTAGTGAAGGCATCAAATCAGCCCTTCACTGTTCACCTGGTGCCAGATTGTCTTTGCTGTTTGTACATGCAAGTCTCTCCAGCAATTCTCCTGCCTCCTGTCCCGGCTTCCCGATCCTGCCCATCTCCGCCTCCGATCTCCGCCTCGTCCTTATATCAGTTCGCCTGCCTCCCGTCCGGGATCACCGATCTTGCTTTGTCCTCGTTATCATTGTTTACCACTTGCGTAGTAAACAGGCTGGTGGTGCTGGTAGTGGTTGAGCTGGCGTATTTTCCATTGTGTTGGCTGCTGCCAACACAATGGAAAACACGTAACTACAGAGTTAACTACAGTAACTACAGAGTTCATGAAGGGAGCAGTGGGGCGATCAGCGGTGGTTCATGAGGGCTCTGAACCAGGGTCAGAAATAGACAGGGAATTTTGATCTTAAATAAAGTATGAATGCCCCCCAAAACTGGGATGACTGGGATGATGAGTCTTTACCGCCATAAAATAAATAGGAAACATCTGTATTTAAATTTACAAAGCGTGTCGCAGTATTTTTTTTCATTAGAGTCGTTGAATATTGGTCTGCCATGCAACAAAGAAAAATATATAGGCCTATATCTCTCAACATTTGATAAAATTGCCCTTGAAATGAAATGTCCCCGAAACAGTGGGGGCAAAAAAAGGATTTCCTCCCCTGTTCTGAACCCAAACAAACAAAACAACAGCAGCAATGACAACAATAACAACAACAACAACAACATCAGAACACCCACCGAGCTGGAACAGAAATCACCAACACAGGCATAGCTGCTGTTGTCGTGTTGCTTGAAAAGGAGGACTAAATAACTGTTATGGCTCAAGGCTAATGACTGTTTTTAGAGGAAGAACGGCCCCCGCGTTGAATTGCAGGTTTCGCCGCATGTGGTAATCCGGTCGCTCGGGGAAGGGCCATGAGCCGCGTCGGTGATGTCGCACATGGGTGGGGGGCTGGGGGCCCCGGAGCCCGACCCCTGGGGACGGACGAGCGCATCACGCGAAATGATGGCCAAGCTTTCAACCTCGTCAAAGACTCGGCGCATTTTGAAAGTCTCCGAGACACATCCTCCAAAACAGGGGGGGGGGGGGGGGGGGGGGGGGGGGGGTCATTGCAACGTGACGTTGTGATGTACAAGCCCTGCAGCATCAACATAAAGCGTCTCACTTGTCTGTTTCTATGCATGCCTAAAGCTCCATTAGCCTGTGAGGAAGGTTTAAGTCTTCACAATGTAGGCCTATAGAGTGGTCATACATTTATACTTCTGACCTTTGATGTATGAAGGGACTCTGAGACAAGCCACCCAGATGCCTTGTAAATATATGCTAAGCGCCTTCATAGGAATGACATTGAATATCAAATAATAGAGTTTGAATCCAGAAAGTGTGCATCTGGCCCACTACTGTTAGTTTCGTTGTGTTCATGTGACTCAAAAACAATAGCGAGATCTTTATATTCCATAGTTGTTTTCTTGTGTCTGAGGTAATGGAGTTATGATTTAAAACGTTACAAAGTACGAGCTCTGTGTTGGTGACTCCTGTCGATACCAGCTCCTTAGTTTGCTGATATAAGTCTACTGTTGCAACAATTATACAAGTTTGTATAATATGGATTTAGTTCAGTAAGTAATTCAGCGATATTATATTCCTTAAATATATTAATTTCTGTGCACAAACAAAACTAGAGAATCCATATTTCAATCACAGGGGTGACAGCAGCTCAGTAGGTAGAGCGGGTGGACAGAGCGGGTCATCCACTAACTGTAGGGTCGGCGGTTCGATCCCCTTGATCCCCCCTCCTCCTCCAACTGTCCATATGTTGAACCCCACAAATATACTGATTGTAAGTCACTTTGGACAAAAGCGTCTGCTAAAGGCCTTACAGGCCTTTACCCTTACAGTCTTGGACTACAAAGATAACTTGGGGGGGGGGGGGGGGGAACGAGCCAGATGCGCTCCAATAGGACATCCATCAGGTCAACGTCAGTGTTGAGTGAAAAGATGTGGGTTCATAAACACGTGTGGAGTGTGGTAGTGCACCTTCACAGGTACTGATGACGAGGGAAGTGTTGCCGTAGCCAAACTGCTTGCTGAGGCAGACGTTACAGTTTGTTTAATTATACTGTGACGGATGTGTAATTGTTTGTCTTGCTCCGTTGTCGTATGTACTTTATAGCAGTCTGTGGGCCTGTTCGTTTAGCAACAAGCTGTGTTGTATTTTACTACCTTCTGCATATTCAGCCTCTGCCCTCTGATAATAATAGATGGTGTGTGATTCTTTCCTGAAAGAGTTTTGATTATTTATTGAGATATGTATCACTGCGGTTTCGACTGCAGACACCAACGGCAAGCTGTTGGGAGGAAATGAATCTGCCTTTGTGTTTTGGCTGTTTGTTTAATGTGATGGAAAATGAACCCACAGGCCTTTTTCTGCTTATCAGTTTTGTGAGCACTCATACTTTTTGAGCACTTATACTACATGCAAGTTATCTGATGTGTGTACCTGTTGTTCTCTATATTTTATGCATGATTTATATACCGGTACTTGTTTTCCTCTATGTGTGAATACCTGGTGATAGTGAGGAGATTGTTGTTGATGCCGAAGAACAAGTAGTGCCAGAAACTCTATATAGTTTAAGCTGAAGTTGTTTATTGGTCTCGTAGGCCTATGAGGAGAAGCAGAGGATTTCATCGAGCAAGAGATTTGTGCGTGAATCTTCCTCAGTTCCTTCTGCCTGCTTCCGGAGACACAGTGTATTTATTATATACAAGTCCCAAATCGGAACAGTATGACAGGAGTGTCCCATTCTGATTGGCTTATAATATATAAAGATTACATTACTAAGCAGATTTGACATGACGTAGGTGTATCCTTCAATCACTTTATGTTATGTCTCCAAGTTCCAGAGAGCCAGACTTAAAGTCGCCAAGAGGAATACAATCTTCACTATGTCCTTCTTCAGAATGTCAGATCAACCTAACCGTACCATTGCTAGATCATATTTTTCCTAACACCTGGGTACAGCCCAAGTGGTTGGTCTTACGTTTGACCAACACTCCCTGACTCCATTGGGAACGTGACACGCCACTAATGACGATTATGATTATGTGACACGGGCCTCAACCCCGTGCCTTTAGCCGTTGCAGGGCTCGACATCGCTTCGTGATTTCCGATGGAGGTTTTCCATGTTGGTTGGAAAACAGCTAAGCGCTCCTTACTCAGTTTTGATCACAACCACCAGTTCTATGTCCTCAATGTTGGCCATGTGATGAAGTAAACAGAATACCGATGTTCAGTGAAAAGAAGAAGCAACACTGCTTTGTGTTTATTAGGCCTTTATTATCTATAATTATCTCTAATCTCTCTTGTCTACAATACTGTCCATATTCAATATTTAATGTTGGTCTCTCAATGTTATCCTTGCACTGACCTACTGGGGTGGCAGTAGCTCAGTGGGTAGAGCGGGGTGGACAGAGCGGGTCATCCACTGACCGTAGGGCCGGCAGTTCGATCCCCTTGATCCCCCTCCTCCTCCACGTGTTCAACCCCACAAATGTACTGATGGTAAGTCGCTTTGGACAAAAGCATCTGCTCAAATGCCCCTTTACTTGCACTACCATCACACACCATCATAGAGAACCTAATCATCCCATGCTTATACATCCCTCAGTACATGTGGACTTTATTACTTAGTATCTTTTTGCTGTCCATATATTTCAGGCAGTTTAAATAAAGCGTCTGTCTGTCTGTCTGCCTGCCTACACCTATCTATCTATCTATCTATCTATCTATCTATCTATCTATCTATCTATCTATCTATCTATCTATCTATCTATCTACCTACCTACCTACCTACCTACCTACCTACCTACCTACCTATCTATCTATCTATCTATCTATCTATCTATCTATCTATTGGTGAGTCTAACTCACACGAGTGGCTCACATACAGACAGTGGAATCAGATATATGGCTTATTGTAGTTCTGTATTTACGTAACATGGTGCAGCCTACCTAGTATAGTTCCGACCGTGTGTTTGTACTGTAAATTGTCTGCCTATATACCTTACCGAGGAGGATGTTCACGTGAACCCCCAAGGAGTCGCCTGACGTCCCTCGGCTGGACTGCCGCGCACAGCTGGGAGGAGTCGACCGCCAGTCTTCCACAAACGGTCAACGTGACGCAGAGGACCATGCTCGATTTTTATTTGACAGCGACGGTCCGCCCTCCCGCTAGGTAACTTATTCTGAGTTTCGGGCGGAGTCGAGAGGAGTAGGATATATTGGCCTGCCCTCCCCAGGTTAGAGCTGGGTACATCGCCGTCGCTTTTGGACTGGTACTCCGCTGAAGGACCTGCTGTACGAAGAAAAGAACGAAAGAATCCAACCTATTAGATAAATAAAGGAAGTAAAAGATATAGAAAAAAAATGCCTTCAAACAAAGACGATGGCGGCTGGAAGGGCTTTGTGTGGAATTCCGAGAAAGGAGAGCTGCTTGGACGCACCGGGGGAAGTTGGTGTGAGTATTAGTCGACCGGCATTAGATATTGGAAATGATTCGTGGATGAAGTACTGGGGTGTCCCTGCTGCTCCGTACAGCCTTAACTAGCGCGCCGCGCTCGCGACGCGTCTGATTCGTCGTACACCTGTTTGATTCCACTCTGCCGCATTTCGTTAACGGCGTCCTTGATAGGCAAATATGATTGCAATAGCATTGGCGCACCGTTACCTTCAAATCCACCGCTATCGGATCGAATAATGAGCGCTTTTGCAGAACATGTGGTGTTTTTTGTTGAATGTAACAGTTAGTGCGGACGACAATGCAGGGCTCATAACTGGTTAGAAACTCCTTGATGGCTTTAGATTGGTCAACTAGCGCGTAAATGTGCATATATATAGTCCTATATATACATAAATACATACATATAATCAGATGACGGATGGACATTGTGTGTAGTCTTGTGGGGTAGCAGACCATAATAAGCCAGTTTTCGATTGTATAATCGTGCGCCTAGACAGTGCGGCGTTGAACCAACTGCGGCAGTCGGGTCCGTAGAAGGACGTGACGAATGGTCCTTTATGATTAATGAGACGGGGGGCAGCGAGTGTTTGACTTTCACATGCCGTTACGTGACATTCAACCAGAAAGTTCTTGTTTTTCTCCATCGGGGTGTTGCAATCCAAGGGTTAAAAATGCATCATAGTCCAAGGTGAGTCAAGGGGATAGGGCCTACTCGAGGGAGGGAGGGAGGTGGGGGACAAGAGAGGGCTGTGCGTGTTGTGTTTCTCTGATCAGATGTCACCCCGGTCTATTTAACAAAGGAATCGATTGACTGTTTTCGGCTTTCTCAGGTTTCCGCCAACGGCTTTGGTGTGCATGTCCTTCGGTTCCCGTTTCAATGTCACTCACCTTTCTCATCAGCATTCAAACTCGGCGCCGATCATTCATAACTTTTAACAATATTTAATATAAAGCGAACCCTTTTGGCGAGGGTTCATCCTCCGTGGTTAGTATTAAGTGTACCTCGACGTTTAGGACTGAGTGAGCCCAACAAGGTGTTCTGGAGAGGTTGGCGTGACCTACATGGTTGGTACAGTTGTCTGGAAGTCATGTCTTCGTCCTTTTGTAGGACACTTGAAAAAGTGCTGATGCATTCAAACTCGTCCTCCAATGCGCAGTGCTGTGCGGGTGAATTGATCGATGCACACTCGCCTACCTACCCAATGCATTACTGCCCGCCTACCAGATCAAGCGTGGCTATTTTAACGGTTTCCCCATCTTTCCTTCTTTTTTTAAATTATTTTCACCCCTGATAACTTTAACCTGATTTACGGGCACAGTGGTTAAATTAATGGACACATTTTGGCCAAAGGTCAGCAAATAACTTGTAACTTACTAACTTGTCTAAGTTTGAGCTTCACGTTTGAGCTAACACTAGACTTTAATTTATGTCCAACGAGACCCTGAGTGGGCCTAGTGGCAAAAGTGAACGTGTCTGCGAGCCGTGGCTCCGATGTGACCCCATTGACATTGGCCTATGCAGCAAGAATGCTAGCTCACCAGCGGACACACAGACTTTCTCCTGGCAACAGACACACAAAAGTGTGTGTGCATGTATGTGTGTGTCTGTGTCTGTGTGTGTGTGTGTGTGTGGGAGAGCGAGAGAGAGAGAGGGAAAGAGAGAGAAAAGTGGGATTTCTAGTTTTTTCCATGTACAAGGCTTAATGGGACGTCACTATCAGGGGAGAGGGCGGGCTCATGGGGTTATTTGAATATGAATGGGTGCTCTGTAGTGGGGCCTGCCCTCACCGCACAGCGCAGGCTGTAAACAGGCCTCGCTGGACCGGAGAGCGCATGTCCGTGTGTGTGTGTGTGTGTGTGTGTGTGTGTGTGTGTGTGTGTGTGTGTGTGTGTGTGCGTGCGCGTGTGCGTGTGTGTGCGTGTGTGTGTGTGCGTGCGCGTGTGCGTGTGTGTGCGTGTCAAGATGTCGGGAGACATAAAAGTTGGGGGCGGGGGGTAACTTAGCAGGATTAGTTTGGTGTGTGTCCTTTGCTCCAGCGCCCAGGTACGGGTTTATCTCCCTATGTGGTTTAATCATTAAAGAACTCTTTCTGTCAATTGTCTTCTTTGGTGCCAGGAGTTGTAGGGTTACTTGTGAGGCACTCCTGAAGTGTCTGAATAACGTCCGTTTCACGCGAATATATTTCTGTGGTTTCAGATTAGAAGCGTTTTTTTTTTTTCTTAATCTTTTGGATGTTCCACATTCGTAGAACCAGACACATCCCTCGTCTCCTGACGTGTGTAGGACTCACAAGGTAGGGGGCCAGAGGCTTCCCATAATGCGCAGTAGTAACAGGCCATTCAGCTGGATCCCCCCCCCTCCTCTGCACAGCCCTGCTAGCCTAGCGCTAGAGAAAGGGGATTGAACCCATGGCACATTCCCGGTGAGATTTCTGCCATGTTCCCCCCGCCCCCCCCCCCTCCCCCCGTGTCAATTGCGTCAACAGCGGTGGCTTTAGAAGCCGTCTTGGTCCACCTTGCCCACACATCCCATGGTAGCTGATCTGTCATCATAACACTCTGTCTCTCTCTCTCTTTCTCTCTCCCCCCACCACCCTGTTCTACAGTCAAGATCCTGGTGTTCTACGTGATCTTCTACGGGTGTCTGGCTGGCATCTTCGTTGGCACCATCCAGGCCATGCTGCTGACGCTGAGCAACTACAAGCCCACCTGGCAGGACCGCGTCGCACCCCCAGGTGAGGAGCTCAGGACGTCCCGGGAAAGGGGGAGTGGGTTGAGAGATTTCTGTCGGACTTTGACTTTGGTTTTAAAAGCACATGCATACCCACACATTAACCAAAGGTTCATTTTCAGTTTAGGTTTTGTTAAATCGCACCACATTGCGCACACACACACACACATTAGGGAAAACAGCGTGAACGGGGTGGTTGTTCTGGGTTTGACACTCGGTGTTCCTCCCGTCCCTGTTGCGTAAGGTCTGATATTTGCATGTGAGTATTTTTCAGTGCTTGTATTCACCGGGGCCTACCAGCGCACCACCTGTTGCCTGGTTCCCATCTTCCGAGCAGGCCACCAGGGACCCCCCCCCCCCCCCCGCCTCATGGTCTCTTCCGCACTTAAGTGGGGCTATTATTTTGGCTATGGCTTCCTGACTAATCGTCACGGGAAGCGACGAGACTCACCGCAGCGCAGCACCATACTTCCACGGCAACGCAGCTGACTGAGGGGCTGACTTGACTTGCCAAAAATGGCCCTGCCTTGGCGATGCAAAACGTGGAAACGGTCCGCCGTCATGTTTGCCTGCTGCTGCTGTCTAAGGAATGGGGGGTGGGAGGGGGGGGGGGGGGGGGGGGGGGCAGGCGGCTAAACGTAACCATATTGAATTTCACATGCAGGCCTGGACCAGGTGGAGGTCTGTTCAGCCAGCGCCGACCCAGAGTGTCTACTGCAGGCGCTTCTGTACCGCAGGGAAGCCCTTCGAAAGGAAAACATTTAAATTGCAATTAACATGCCCCACATTCCGTTGGTTGGCTCACGTTGGTGCTTACATTCCCTTGACGTGGAGGTAAACCAGCCCGAGGTGCTGGTCATTCGTTAGCATGATTGAGTTGACCAGTCATCTTTTCCCGCGGCAACGCCTTCTGTAACCATGATGGGGGAAATGGGATCATTATCGTTAGTTTTGATAAAACACAGAACTCCTTTAAGTGTAGGTTCTGTTCACAAGGATCCCAGGAGTACTTGCCAGCAGTAATTGTTGGGCGGTTGCAGGATCTCAATGGTTTTTCAGGTGGTCAGGGTTAATATTTGAAGTCATTGTTGGCGAGGCCAATGGGTTTTGTTTGTACACTGCAGCAGTGATACAGGTACTTGCTATACTCATTGGTATGAGTATTTTCTTTACATTTTTTTTTTTTTTAAAGCTGAATTATTTTGCCAGTTTCACAGTTGTTGTCAACATGGCTGCACCCTCTACTCGCCCTGAACCTCAAACGCACACCCGACCAAATTTAAACTGTTGAACAATACTTCATAGGCTTGCCCCTCAAACCACCATCCCCCTTCCTGTGTGTGTGCAAGGCTTGTGGTGGTCGAGTCAGCCTCCTTCTTTGCTTCCATAGAGGGTTGGTAAAAACATTTAGCCCCGCCTCCTAGATTTATTGGAATGGCTGCTGAAAACATTAGTTGAGACCCAAGTCGAATCAAACTGATTTATTTCTGACTTTAACGCCCACCACCACCACCACCACCCTTCCCCCAAAATAAATATTGCCTTGTTTTCTGTTCACAAAATAAGTAATGTTATGACAATTTTGTCCACACACAGGCCTTTCTCACACCCCCCTTTCGGACAAGAGCGAGGTGTCCTTCAGCCCCAAAGACATCGAGACTTACCTGCCTTACACCCGGGCCCTGAAGGCTTTCTTGACCCGGTACGATGAAGAGGCACAGCGCGACCAAATGCAGTTTGAAGACTGTGGTGGTAGGTCCCCGTCTCCTGCTTCTCTCTCCTTCCCTGTCCTTCATCTTTTAGCTCGATCTATTTAACTTCTCTGAGGCAACTTGGACATTGAATTAGGCTTTGACTGTCAACTTAACCAAATGTTCATATTCCTTGCAATCACGCTGGGCCTCCCCAGTCTTTTCCGCCATCGTAGCAGAGAGGTGTGATGTCGACTGCGTTGATGGCTTATCTAAATGTTAATGCGGTACGGCCCAGTGCTTGGTAACCCGTGGCCTTCAAACGCACGGTTAGCCGCCTTTCAGTGGCCTTGCCCATCACATCAGGGAGACTCCAGTTTGAAAGGGGCAGCCTTTTGCAGGCTGGGAGTTTCATATATTCATTGTTTGTTGACATAGTGTGCGAGGGCCGTTTCCTCCACCTCCTATCCACCACGGCCAACGAAACTCATCTGGCAGGTTTTAGGGACGTAAGATTGTCTTAAACAAACGGATTCATGAGCCAACTAGGTCACGCTTTTTCACAGCAGGGATTTATTGTAGTATGGCTTTCAGACAAACCAGGGACACCCCCCCCCCCCCCTGTCTGGGACCATCCCCCAAATGAAAAAGACAATCCACCGTCGAACAAAGGACACAGTCTGGTCTTAAACAAGAAACCGGGGGTCTGAATCCATGAATTCACTCATTCAGCGGCTTTGTGTTCCCTCTGCAGAGGAGCCCGCGGAGTACAAGGAGAGGGGGGATCTGGAGAGCGATGTGGGCGTCCGCAAGGCCTGCCGCTTCTCCCGCTCGCTGCTGGGCGAGTGCTCCGGCCTGGAGGACCCCGACTACGGCTTCAAGGACGGCAAGCCCTGCATCATCGTCAAGCTCAACAGGATCGTCAACTTCCGGCCAAGGGTGAGGTCCTCCTCTGTTCGGTCAGCCGTTTGCATCGTCGAGACGCTCGGGTGAAATTGCTCCAATTTTGTTTCTTCCCCGGTTTGTGGGATCCATTGTCCCTTGATGATGATGATGAGGATGATACACTTTTAGTTTTTTGCTCAGTGGTGTCATATGTCTCGGGATGTTGTTTTCCTGGACTCTGAGCTGCCGTCCTGTGCTGAAGCCCTGCATGTCGTTTCCCCCTCAGACCCCGACGAGCAACAACAGCATTCCTGAGGAGGCCCAGCCTAAGGTGCAGCCCAACGTGATGCCCATCTACTGCACCAACAAGGTACCTGTCTGTCTGTCTGTCTGTCTGTCTGTCTGTCTGTCTGTCTGCTGGGGGAGGCGGGGTAGGGGAGGGGAGGGGAGACATGGTGGGCGTATTCCCTTCACTTGGAACATGTTTTTATCATTCAAAGGGCTTTGATTATTTACTATTATTATTGATGGAATTGTGACATGGTTTTGGTAATATTCATATTATTGATAACTATAATAATCAGCTGTTTATGTATGTTGTTTTTTTAAATTTTGAATGAAGGAGGGGGTAAGTCGATTGTATTTGTGTTAAGGTTTGCTGTGTGCTGTGTTGCGGTGTATGGATTTGTCTTCCCACAACAATGATGCCATGTGCTGGTGTTCAGGTGGTCACCAAACCACTGGCCATTTTATATTTTAATTTAAACAAAAGGGTCTGCGGCTGTAGACTGCGGCATTCATGTAACAATTGATATGGCGTTCAGAACGACCATGCGCAAAGGGGTACTTCCCAATGGCGTTGGTATGTAATCACTTGTTTATAAGTAAACAAGTCGGAGTACATTGTGGTCCTCACAATGCACCAGATGTGTGTTTTATATGGGTTTATATTGTTTTACGCTGACCAGTGCTAACCAGCGCTAACCTGTCGCCCCTCCGCCCCGCAGCGCGAGGAGGATGCCGGGAAGGTCGGTGAGATCAAGTACTACGGCATCGGCGGGGGCTTCCCCCTGCAGTACTACCCGTACTACGGCAAGCTGCTCCACCCGCACTACCTGCAGCCCCTGGTGGCACTGCAGTTCACCAACCTCACCACCAACATGGAGCTGCGCATTGAGTGCAAGGTGTACGGCGAGAACATCAAATACAGCGACAAGGACCGCTACCAGGGACGCTTTGACATCAAGTTCAACATCAAGAGTTGATGACCCTCTGCAGGACCGTGCTAACACTCTCTCTGTGACCCCCCGCACTCCACAGCCACCCCGCCCCTGTGATCTCCCCTCTCCTCCTCCTCACCCCTGCACCCTCCCCACTCCCTCTTCTCCTCCTCCTCACCCCTTTACCCTCCTCACCCCTTTACCCTCCCCACTCCCTCTCCTCCTCCACCTCCTCCTTACTCCTCTACCCCCCCCCCACTCCCTCTCCTCCTCCTCATCCTCCTCACCCCTGTACCCTCCCCACTCCCCCACCTCCTTCTCCTCACCCCTGTACCCTCCCCACTCCCCCACCTCCTCCTCCTCACCCCTGTACCCTCCCCACTCCCCCACCTCCTCCTCCTCACCCCTGTACCCTCCCCACTCCCCACTCCCTCTCCTTCTCTTCCTCCTCCCACACCATACCTCACCCCTACCCTGACCCCGACCCTTCAGCACAAAGAACCTGAACTCATTTCAGGAGGTGAAGAAGAGTGATGGAGGGAGGGAGAGAGTGAGGAGGGAGAAACATAGCATAATTTAGTAGATGTGAAAAACAAAAATGGGGTATGAATAATAATGAATAATATCGGTTAGGAAAAAAAACTAAATCACACTTAAGTCTTTTAATGAATAATGAATCAACAAATAAAACAGAAACAAAACTAACCAAAAAAAAAAAACCCACCCCACAAAGAGTCGTAGACATCTGGGACCCGACAGCTAAGACCTGTCCGCTTACACACTCGCTTCTCTGCTTCTGTCTAGCATTTAGAACTGTCATTTACAGGACGAGTAGCATAGTTTAACCATGGGAAAATATATATTTATTCTACTGTAAATGAAGATATTCCACAAGCCATGGGACGTTGTTCATTTAGAAGCTGTAAAGCGTTCTTTCACCACTGGTGTGTAGAGAGCAGTGTTCTTTTGTCCCTCCATATATAGCTGCCCTTGTGTGGTTTGGATATCTATTTTTCTTTTGTTTTTGTTGGAGTGTAAAATGCAGTAGTTGCATACTTTTGGTCTTTTCCAAGCCATGTTGTAACCGGTTTTCTCATGTGCACAAGCTTTAGCAGTCCAAGATGTGTATATACGTATATATATATATATAGATGTATACTTAATGATTTGAAGAAGATGGAGGAAAAAAAAAAACAATATTTTGACACGGTACGCTCTGATCTGTGAGGAAAATGGCTGCACTCCAGGGAACTCTTAGTTCTTTATTTTTCCATCTTTTTTCTGTCATTTATGTCTTGATCACGGGGGGGGATCTTTATTCTACTTTTTTTCCATGACTTTGTTTTCCTCTTTCCTCTTTTAATAATTTTAATGTGGGAATAGGGGGCTTTTAATAACGGTTGATTTGTGCTTTTCCATAAGATTTATTTTTCGTCTTTATCTTTTTCGTTTTGCCTTGAATGTAGAAGTGTGTGTCCAGCCCGTTAGACAGTCGAACCCTCACTCCTAGGGCAAACGGTGCTAACCTAGTTTGAAGAGAGAAAAAACCCTAAACACAAACTGATTGTGGTCTATTGCTGGATGCATCACGACATTGTGGTGTAACTTTCGGATTAACGTTTGTTTTATTTTGTTAGCCATTTAACATGGCAATATCAATTTTATATTTATGCAGTTGTACATTTTGTTTTTTCAGAAAAGTAATGTATAAGTACAATACCAAAGTCACTGGGGCAAGTTTTGAGGTGGATAATTTGTCAGAAGCAATGCAGTACTCCGTGTTTATCTTGGAGCTCTGGTCGATGTTCAGTACTAAAATGTCAATGTCTAACATCAGTCATGTTTTCAGGAGTTCATCCACTCTCATCTCGTCATTTATTTAATCAGAGTAAGAAACAAAGTGAAATAAAATAAATTGACAAAACTAAGTGTTGTTGTAGATGTCGTTATTTTTTTACTTGACGTGTTTCTTATGTTCATAGATCATTTTTTTTGTAAGGAGGGTCAAGGTTTAAGAGGTGCTGCTAAACCATATTCCATATTTTTCTTTCTTTGAAAAAAAACACAACCACTTGAAACTAATTATTATATATAGCCTATATCCCAAGGGGTAAAAATTTACCTCAACTTGAGGGTTTTAAAACTCCAGACTACTTTGAAGGGCACTATTTTGTTGCAGTGTAATCAGCCATTACAAGCCGTTTCCAAATCTGCCCTGCCCTGTGACCTGATGACATCACAAGTGGGAGCTAGATGTATGACTGATTGATAGATCAGCCTACTTGGA
>JAXIVH010000029.1:4097590-4110090 GCA_036785325.1 Urophycis tenuis | reverse complement strand
TGTGGGCATGATTAAACAAGACAGACATATCAAAAGGAGGAGAGGACCGGTGCCATGGCAACAGGCCAGGTTGACTGTGGAAATGATGTCATGTGAGTGTTATTGATTTTGCTCTGACTGAGACATCTCAGCTGGTACTCCAGTGGACTCACACACACATTCACAAAACAAATACTCATAACCACACACTGTGTCATTTAATGAGATTAGAAAAAAAGATTTTGCCCATTTAAAGAAAACAGTCTAATATATGGGAAAAACTGCATTAGCTTGGTTGTTACAGTAGTACATAAGCTAGATCGATATTGAAATATCACATCAATACTGATCATATCAATAATTAGGTCTCTGCTGTATAACTGTTTTACTATCTACAGGCTAACCAGCCTGTAGATAGTAAAACAGTTATACAGCCTGTAGATAGACAAAATAAATGCTACACCCCTACTCCTCAGTGAGGTTAGGCTTCTTTATTTGGAGTTCCTACTTCCAGTTAACCAGTTTGGTCATTGCTGCTACGATTTGGGTTTTGTTTTGTTTGTTTTTTTGTTTTTTTGCAGGGGGGGGGGGGGGGGGGGGGCAATCAGAATGCAAAAGAAAGGGAAAGTCTCATGATACCTCCACACGGTACACCCAGATCTCATGGTACCTCCAGATCTCATGGTACCTCCAGATCTCATGGTACCTCCAGATCTCATGGTACCTCCAGATCTCATGGTACCTCCAGATCTCATGGTACCTCCAGATCTCACAGTACCTCCAGATCTCACGGTACCTCCAGATCTCATGGTACCTCCACACGATACCTCCAGATCTCATGATACCTCCACACGGTACACCCAGATTTCACAGTACCTCCAGATCTCATGGTACCTCCAGATCACACAGTACCTACAGACGCTACCTCCAGATCTCATGGTACCTCCAGATCACACAGTACCTACAGACGCTACCTCCAGATCTCATGGTACCTCCAGATCACACGGTACCTACAGACGCTACCTCCAGATCTCATGGTACCTCCAGATCACACGGTACCTACAGACGCTACCTCCAGATCTCATGGTACCTCCAGATCTCACAGTACCTCCAAATCTCATGGTACCTCCAGAGCTCATGGTACCTCCAGATCTCACAGTACCTCCACATCTCATGGTACCTCCAGATCTCATGGTACCTCCACACGGTACACCCAGATCTCACAGTACCTCCAGATCTCATGGTACCTCCACACGGTACCTCCAGATCTCATGATACCTCCACACGGTACACCCAGATCTCACAGTACCTCCAGATCTCACAGTACCTCCAGATCTCATGGTACCTCCAGATCTCATGGTACCTCCAGATCTCATGGTACCTCCAGATCTCATGGTACCTCCAGATCTCACAGTACCTCCACATCTCATGGTACCTCCAGATCTCATGGTACCTCCACACGGTACACCCAGATCTCACAGTACCTCCAGATCTCATGGTACCTCCACACGGTACCTCCAGATCTCATGATACCTCCACACGGTACACCCAGATCTCACAGTACCTCCAGATCTCACAGTACCTCCACATCTCATGGTACCTCCAGATCTCACAGTACCTATAGAGGCTACCTCCAGATCTCACAGTACCTCCAGATCTCACAGTACCTACAGACGCTACCTCCAGATCTCATGGTACCTCCAGATCACACGGTACCTACAGACGCTACCTCCAGATCTCATGGTACCTCCAGATCTCACAGTACCTCCAGATCTCATGGTACCTCCAGATCTCATGGTACCTCCAGATCTCACGGTACCTTCAGATCTCATGGTACCTCCAGATCTCACAGTACCTCCAGATCTCACAGTACCTATAGACGCTACCTCCAGATCTCATGGCACCTCCAGATCTCACAGTACCTCCAGATCTCATGGTACCTCCAGATCTCATGGTACCTCCAGATCTCACGGTACCTTCAGATCTCATGGTACCTCCAGATCTCACAGTACCTCCAGATCTCACAGTACCTATAGACGCTACCTCCAGATCTCATGGCACCTCCAGATCTCACAGTACCTCCAGATCTCATGGTACCTCCAGATCTCACAGTACCTCCAGATCTCATGGTACCTCCAGATCTCACAGTACTTATAGACGCTACCTCCAGATCTCATAGTACCTCCAGATCTCACAGTAGCTTCAGATCTCATGGTACCTCCAGATCTCATGGTACCTCCAGATCTCACAGTACATTCAGATCTCATGGTACCTCCAGATCTCACGGTACCCCAGATCTCATGGTATCTCCAGATCACACAGTACCTCCACACGGTACCTCCAGATCTCACAGTACCTCCAGATCTCACAGTACCTTCAGATCTCACGGTACCTCCACATGGTACCTCCAGATCTCACGGTACCTTCAGATAACATGATACCCCCAAATCTCACGGTACTTCCATATGGTACCTCCAGATCTCACGGTCCCTTCAGATCTCATGGTACCTCCAGATCTCACGGTACCTTCAGATAACATGATACCCCCAGATCTCACGGTACCTCCACATGGTACCTCCAGATCTCACGGTACCTCCAGCTCTCACGGTACCTCCAGATCACACGGTACCTCCAGATCTCATAGTACCTCCAGATCTCACAGTACCTTCAGATCTCATGGTTCCTCCAGATCTCACGGTACCTCCACACGGTATCTCTAGATCTCACGGTACCTTCAGATAACATGATACCCCCAGATCTCACGGTACCTCCATATGGTACCTCCAGATCTCACGGTCCCTTCAGATCTCATGGTACCTCCAGATCTCACGGTACCTCCAGATCTCACAGTACCTCCAGATCTCACAGTACCTCCAGATCTCACGGTACCTCCAGCTCTCACGGTACCTTCAGATCAGACGGTGCCTCCAGATCTCACGGTGCCTCCAGATCTCACGGTACCTCCAGATCTCACGGTACCTCCAGATCTCACAGTACCTCCAGATCTCACGGTACCTCCAGCTCTCACGGTACCTTCAGATCAGACGGTGCCTCCAGATCTCACGGTGCCTCCAGATCTCACAGTACCTCCAGATCTCACGGTACCTCCAGATCTCACAGTACCTCCAGATCTCATGGTGCCTCCAGATCTCACAGTACCTCCAGATCTCACGGTACCTCCAGATCTCATGGTACCTCCAGATCTCACGGTACCTCCAGATCATCTAATTTGGCCACTATCAGGCTGAGCTTCCCCTCTCTTCCCTCCGGAGCTGCCACCACTTCCACTACCACCACCCGCCCCATCCGCTCTGCCATCACTACCACCACGGCCACACACTGAAAGCCTCACAGCAAAGTTGTTGGGTTTCTGACAAAGAGGACATGATCATGTGACAAGATGAGGCCTGGAAGTGGTATGGGGTATGAATGTACAGGATGTGAATGTGGATGTATGTTTTTTGGGTGACCTTCGATGATCAGTAACAACTTTTCACTCCAATTTCAATTGAATTTGAGAGGAATTGGTACACACATGAGACACACACACATAAACACAAACACACATATCTAGTCTTGGGTTATTTAATCTGATTTAATCATGCTAACCATGCTTGGTTACCATGTTTAAAAGAAAACAAATACACATCCTTTGTGGAAATGTCTTCATCTTTAATATTGTTAACTAGATGCATGAAGGCATGTGATGACTTCTGCATTCAAACATAAATAACAAAACATTTCTATCACTAAATGTTGACTATGAAGCAGATCTCTGAACCTCCAGGTCAACAGAGGTAACCTGTACCTGTCAGTCAGTCAGTCAGTTTCTATACCGCTTATCCTCTAGAGGGTCGCGGGGGGGCTGGAGCCAATCCCAGCTACAACGGGCGAGAGGCGGGGTACACCCTGGACAGGTCACCAGCCAATCACAGGGCTCACCTGTACCAGCTGACGCAAATCAATGAAGTTCCTTAAATGAACAAGCTGAGTGTGTCTCAATCCACGTACTTCCACGAGTACACTTCCGTACGTGCACTGTGTGCACTATGTACTTACTGATGTAGTGCGTGAATTCCATCTAAGAAGTACCGTCTCAAATGAAGCACTCCCGTTTTGCACTTACCGGAAATGACGATACAAGCATTCGTTCCCGTATTAGCATTCACGTATAAGCATATCAGCACAAACTGTTCACAATCACTTATGACATCTGTCATACATCTGTCTAACAATAAAATGGTGATAAATAACGAAAAATAACCACTTTTCGATTGATGTGTAACGTTATATCTTACATTTAAAAGGAGTGGTCTGGGCCAACGGTCCACAGGTGTCGTCCGCAATCTTTATCAGATTTTTTTGGAAAGTGCTGGCGTTCCCTCCCCTTCCGTTACGTAGACAAAATGGCGACCATTGAGGGTGAAAAGTGTCCAGCGTAGTACACTAGTTTTTTGACCGTTATGAGTGCACCATCCGGGTACTAGCAGTGTAATGCGTCTTGCCGCAATTACCAGTGTGAACGCACTATGCACTCAAAAAAGGAAGTTTAAGTGCGCAAGTACGTGAATTGAGACAGACCCGCTGTCTCTGACAGTTTATTACACACTCTAGTGATGTTAGCAGCTGAAACATGCTGGGGGTGTTCTCTGGTTGTTTGGTTCACCCACTCATCTTAACTCCTTAAGAACCCCCTATACATACATACATGTGCATGCACACACACACACACACACACACACACACACACACACACACACACACACACACACACACATACAGTATATATACACAGTCTTGGGTGATTTGATTTGATTCAACAATGCAATATGATTGTCTTTTTTTACTTGCTTGGGGATGTGTAAAAGAAAAAAAAATACATGTCCTTTGTGGATTAAAGTCTCTGTATTTGAAAACGTCTTAATCTTAATATTATCTTAATAATGTAGTTATCTTTATCTAGATGCACAACGGGTGGCTACGTGATTACTTCTGCATTCAAACATTAAATTACAAAATGTTATCATCAAATGTTGACTGTGAGGCAGAGCTCGGAACCTATGGGTTAAACAAAGGAAATCACCATTTCAAAGTTATTTCACTTCAAGTGACACAAAGATCGTTTTTCTTTTGCTACTAGCTACAAGAACAACAGACCACATGTCACAGTGTGCTCCTGAAAAACCAGACATTTTCCTAAAACAAATGAACAACTAATAACCAAATGTGATTGTTCTGCTTGCATTGGCCTTGACTCTGGACTCATTGAAGTCTAGATTTCCTACAATCTTTCTGTGTTAGTTTGTTTTGCGTTGTTTCAGTTTGTTTGACGTGTTGCAGCATCGATTTCTGAACGCAATCCTATGTGTTTGCTTTTGTGTTGTGTAATTTGTGAGACTTGAGTGGCCAAAATGTATGCTTATGTATAGTGTGTGTGTATGTATGCGTGTGTGTGTGCATGTGTCCGTGTGTGCGTGTGTGCGTGTGTGTGTGTGTGTGTGTGTGTGTGTGTGTGTGTGTGTGTGTGTGTGTGTGTGTGTGTGTGTCTGGTGATTCACATGGGTGTACTTGACTGCACATGCATGCACAATGATATCATGTCATGAACAACTGCATAAGAACTTCTCCAAGAGAACAGAGAGTGAACTATGTTCAGAGACATTTTGGGGTTCAAAGTTCAAAGTTCACAAACGCTTGCTCCGTTAACAGTGTACAGCATTATGCTGCAGTAGAGGTAACATCCATTAAATGCTGATTTTGCAGTATCACTTTACGATAAGGGTGTATTACTTATCATGTAATTAGCAACAGTTAATGCAGTAATGCAGCATCATATGTCATTAGCACAGAGGTTATGGTTAGAGTATACATATATAAATGAATACCTTGGTTGACATGAACACCGTTAATAAACATGAACCCTTTAAGTATATGATTACAAGACCATTAGCTAACAGTTAGCTAATGCTTTTTACCGCACTAACTAATGTTAATGAATGGTTGAAAATAATGTACCCTGATTGTAAAGTGTCACAACCATTGCTATCTGTATGTTCCCTCATCCCACTCGGGGGGAGGGTGGAGGGGGAGTGACAAGGAGAACCACAGGGGGAAATATTTCCCTCCATAGCGGTCAACAGGGCCCTTCTCTAAGCCCGCTCCCCACAAAAGAGGCGGGATTAGGGATAGGAACACATGTCCTCTGGGATCAACAGGGGAATGTGTGGTGACCCGGAGCGGCTGTGGGTTGGACCCAGGGATCTGACCCAAGCAGGGGGGGGGGGGCAGGAATACCTATTGATTATTCTGCGGGGGGGGGAATGTGGTTATTCATATCTAAAAGTCACAGTTTAGACAAAGTTCAGGAAAGAGCAGAGCGATCTTTTGGGTTCATTCTTGAAATTGAGAATCGTGGGTTGAAATTCGGAAATGTGGTTATTTGAATAAATCCCACAAGGCAAAGTTTAGGTTAAGTTGTGGAGAGAGCAAAGCTAATTAAGAGTCTTCTAGGCATTGAGCATCATCATTGATTTAATACCTTTGAGCCTGAATGGGTTACAAGCAGGTGAGGGTGAAACCACTGCCGTAAAGAATAAACAACTCAACTTGTTGCTGTTGCTGTTGTAGCTGTTACTGTTGTAGCTGTTATGTTGTAGCTGTTACTGTTGTAGCTGTTATGTTGTAGCTGTTACTGTTGTAGCTGTTATGTTGTAGCTGTTACTGTTGTAGCTGTTACTGTTGTAGCTGTTATGTTGTAGCTGTTACTGTTGTCGCTGTTACTGTTGTCGCTGTTATGTTGTAGCTGTTACTGTTGTAGCTGTTACTGTTGTAGCTGTTATGTTGTAGCTGTTACTGTTGTAGCTGTTACTGTTGTAGCTGTTATGTTGTAGCTGTTACTGTTGTAGCTGTTATGTTGTAGCTGTTACTGTTGTAGCTGTTATGTTGTAGCTGTTACTGTTGTAGCTGTTACTGTTGTAGCTGTTATGTTGTAGCTGTTACTGTTGTCGCTGTTACTGTTGTCGCTGTTATGTTGTAGCTGTTACTGTTGTAGCTGTTACTGTTGTAGCTGTTATGTTGTAGCTGTTATGTTGTAGCTGTTACTGTTGTAGCTGTTACTGTTGTAGCTGTTATGTTGTAGCTGTTACTGTTGTAGCTGTTATGTTGTAGCTGTTACTGTTGTAGCTGTTATGTTGTAGCTGTTACTGTTGTAGCTGTTACTGTTGTAGCTGTTATGTTGTAGCTGTTACTGTTGTAGCTGTTACTGTTGTCGCTGTTACTGTTGTAGCTGTTATGTTGTAGCTGTTACTGTTGTAGCTGTTATGTTGTAGCTGTTACTGTTGTAGCTGTTACTGTTGTAGTTGTTATGTTGTAGCTGTTACTGTTGTAGCTGTTACTGTTGTAGCTGTTACTGTTGTAGCTGTTATGTTGTAGCTGTTACTGTTGTAGCTGTTACTGTTGTCGCTTTTACTGTTGTAGCTGTTATGTTGTAGCTGTTACTGTTGTAGCTGTTATGTTGTAGCTGTTACTGTTGTAGCTGTTACTGTTGTAGCTGTTACTGTTGTAGCTGTTATGTTGTAGCTGTTACTGTTGTAGCTGTTACTGTTGTATCTGTTATTGTTGTAGCTGTTATGTTGTAGCTGTTACTGTTGTAGCTGTTATGTTGTAGCTGTTACTGTTGTAGCTGTTACTGTTGTAGCTGTTATGTTGTAGCTGTTACTGTTGTAGCTGTTACTGTTGTAGCTGTTATGTTGTAGCTGTTTCTGTTTTAGCTGTTACTGTTGTAGCTGTTATGTTGTAGCTGTTACTGTTGTAGCTGTTACTGTTGTCGCTGTTACTGTTGTAGCTGTTATGTTGTAGCTGTTATTGTTGTAGCTGTTATGTTGTAGCTGTTACTGTTGTAGCTGTTATGTTGTAGCTGTTACTGTTGTAGCTGTTACTGTTGTAGCTGTTATGTTGTAGCTGTTACTGTTGTAGCTGTTACTGTTGTAGCTGTTACTGTTGTCGCTTTTACTGTTGTAGCTGTTATGTTGTAGCTGTTACTGTTGTAGCTGTTATGTTGTAGCTGTTACTGTTGTAGCTGTTACTGTTGTAGCTGTTATGTTGTAGCTGTTACTGTTGTAGCTGTTATGTTGTAGCTGTTACTGTTGTCACTGTTATATTATAGCTGTTACTGTTGTAGCTGTTACTGTTGTAGCTGTTATGTTGTAGCTGTTACTGTTCTAGCTGTTACTGTTGTAGCTGTTATGTTGTAGCTGTTGCTGTTGTAGCTGTTACTGTTGTAGCTGTTATGTGGTAGCTGTTATGTGGTAGCTGTTATTGTTGTAGCTGTTACTGTTGTAGTTGTTACTGTTGTAGCTGTTACTGTCGTAGTTGTTACTGTTGTAGCTGTTATGTTGTAGCTGTCACTGTGAGCACTCAGCCGAAAAAGGAAATGTACAGTTGGCTGCACCAGAAGACCCCCGGTGTGTGTCGCTGTTACATTGAATGGAGAGCAGGGGGAAAAAAACACGCAGAATGCATGAAATCATTTCCATGTGTTAACTCACCAAAGTGCTGCACACTTTTTTGCAAAGTGCCTCCCTTGTTCTCAATGCCCTGAAAGCGCACTTTTACTACCTGTTGTGATGATACATAGCATTATCATTGTTGTACCTGTTCTGATGCTACCTTGTTATAACTGTTCTAATGGATCCAAGGACAAACATTGTTATTTCCTTGCCTTGACGGTGGAAGAATAGCAACAACGTAAATATTGCTGTACTCACATCGCTTGCATGACTCACCAGCGTAATTGTGCTAAAAGCTAATTGTGCTAGAAGTGAATGCTACAACAACAACACCCCATGGTGTGTGTTTGCTATGTCCTGTAGTGAACATAGCAGTGGTCGGGGCAGAGGTCGTCTGTACCAGCTGACGCAAGTCAATGAAGTCCGCTAAATGAAGAAGCTGGGAGCTTATCACACCCACCTGAGCAACGTTAGCAGCTTAAACATGCTGGGGGTCTTTACTGTTTGTCATCACATCAATGTTACCTTCAAATTTGCGTTAGTAGTGGATTCAATTGTGTTAAATAAATACATCCTCCTCTCTTACAGAAGGCGTACGGCTTCACAAGGCAGTAGATTTTTTAACGGTTTTATTTGGATATCATTGAATATTGCATGACTAGAGGTAGGCAATAACAATAGAGTCTAGAAACATATCCACAGTGGTATTTGTTATACCTTCACAATGATCACAAAAATGTTGTCAATCTCCCGCTCAAAGTGAATGATGTAATTCCCAAAGCAGTCAAACCAAACGTACACTCTTGATGAAACCGTTGGCGAGCTGTTTCTTCTGTTACATTGCAGCAAGCCTGTTGGGAGTCGCAGAGATCACTACCATATGGCCAAAATCATACAGACCACACCGTGTCATCGATGTGTTGTGGGTCACATCTTGTGCAGTCACATGGGGAGTGCAAGTAACGCATGGGGATATCTCACAGGGACCACTTCAGGAAATTCCCTGAAAAATCTGATTTTAGGCGTTAACAAATTCAGTTGAATGTGTAACGGAGGCAAGCACTGGCACCTACCGTCCTGTTACTGTTTCCTTCTTTGTGTATGTGTGTGTGTGTGTGTGTGTGTGTGTGTGTGTGTGTGTGTGTGTGTGTGTGAGAGAGTGTGTGTGGTGTGTGGTGTGTGTGTGTGTGTGTGTGAGAGTGAGAGTGTGTGTGTGTGTGCGTGTGGGCATGTTCTTCGATGCTTTGAGACGTTTGTCTTGCTTTATCATGCATTAAGGCTGTCTTTAATCAATGCACAGTGCAGAGATCTGACTGTTCACACTGAGGGTATCTGTAATTCTTATGCCTGCCTTCAACTCTATAAATAGATGTTCATAAATTATACAAACGGAGCTGAAAAAGTATAATAGATGAAAGGCTTTTCTCTGCTGTTGAAACGACTTACCATGTTAAAAAGTAATCACCCACTAGTTCTTTGAAGAATGTTGAAACCATATATCTACTTTAACCTTTCTAGAGATTTAGAGACAGATTGTTGATCTATTTATGTTCAGATATTTGATGATCTCTGCTAACCATTTCATCTTTTCATCCCATTTCATCGTTTAGTTCATCTAAAAAGTTAGTTTAGTCAAGCAATTATAAACAGACGCTGATGGTAACAGAGAAATGCAGCTGTTAGCAACTTCAGTCACCTTGCATCCACCACCAGTATGTTCTCAGCTGTAGCTAATCTTCTCATACAAGCACCATTAGCCATGATGTGTGACGTGTGTGTGTGTGTGTGTGTGTGTGTGTGTGTGTGTGTGTGTGTGTGTGTGTGTGTGTGTGTGTGTGTGTGTGTCTGTGTGTGTGTCTGTGTGTCTGTGTGCATGCACACAGGGTCAACAGTGCAAAACCATAAAGGACACAAATGAGGATTAAAGAGAGCCAGTCTATCCAGGATGAGTAAGGAGACACACACACACACACACACACACACACACACACACACATCCCAGGATACTCGTAACTTAGAGCCGTGACCTTGGTGCAGAAACCCATTAAACACACCTTGCCAGAGGTATTTAGCTCCTTGTGGTGGGAACCATCACTTCCTTCAATACCGCTCTCACACACTCACACACAGAGAGGGGGTGAGAGAGGAGGAGGAGGGGTGAAGAGAGAGAGGGGGGTGTGAGAGAGGAGGAGGAGGGGTGAAGAGAGAGAGGGTGGTGTGAGAGAGGAGGGGGAGGGGTGAAGAGAGAGAGGGGGGAGTGAGAGAGGAGGAGGAGGGGGAAGAAGGAGGAGAGGGAGGACGAAGAGAGAGAGATGAGCGAGAGAGGGGAGAGGAGGGAGGGAGCAGGAGTAGGAAGGGGGGGCAGCACCTTCACACGTCCTCTGTCTCACTACCCAGAGATCCCCTCGGCTGCCGCGTCACAAAGATCTGAGATGCCAGCGTGTTTTCTGCAGCACTCACACACACACACACACACTCACACTCACAGACACAGACACAGACACAGACACAGACACTCACACACACACACACAGACACACACACACACACACACACACACACACACACACACACACACACACACACACACACACACACACACACACACTCACACACTCACACACACACACACACACACCACTGTTCTGTTTTCTACATACATGTTAATGGCATGTATCTGAATTCACTGTAAGTCGCTTTGGATACAAGCTGAGGAACTTTAACACTGAGGGTTGGGCAGCGACCTTGATGTCTGCCGAGTGTCACAACATGTTTTATAAAACACTGCAGCAGTTGGTAGTGAGGGGAGAAGAAGCATCATTTCACCTAATGAGGGCACCACCCTTGGATCCCCCACCACCACCCTTTCGTGTGACGAAAAGGAAAAACACAACCGACACGTACTTGGGTATCCGACCCTGAAGGTCAGAATGTGAATTAAGGAACTGACGGAAATCCTTGATGTTAACAAATCAGGCGGCATGATGTTCGTAATTAGCCCAAACATTATTTGTCTGTGTTTGTGTTTATCAAACTAGTAAAGTAACAAAAACTAGTAGATTTGTATCAGTTGTTAAGCACAGTGCTACCAAACTCACCTAACTCACCCTACACTTTCACACGCTCAAAGAAAATGAATGTGGTTTAGTCCCTGAACCTGAAAAGAAATTATAGACATCTATTTTACACTGTTGTTGGTCAGCCTCCGCAAAGGTGTCCTTCTTCTTCTTCTGCATGGGACACTGGAGCACCAAAAAGAGTCACATGACCACGGCCATGTCTCATGACCTGCGTATCAATCAACTTTCACAGCCCAAGGGAACACTGGATTTGCATGGTGTGTATTAAGGCAAACCATCCTCTGTAGCATACAGTAAATAAAGCCTGTTTTTGTCCCACGGTTGACAATGTTGTTGTCCTTATCTGGCTGTTTCAGCTTCACTATTGTTTGGACGGTGGATTATAAGGCTTGCATTTGCCAGTGGGCTGATTGTGTTATCATGAATCAACATTTGTTACAAGGGCAGGTATTTGATTGTGGTTTAACAAGTGGTTTAAATAAGGTTAGGCCTACCACTTTGCATTTTCAACCTCAGGGTCTTGCTGCATTAGGCTATCAGGCTAAATAGATGCATATATGACTTGAACAAGGTACTGATACTGTGTCCAAACAAATAACTGATTGGCCTATCATAGTTCGTTTAATGTTTGCCTCATAGTTTGTTTTTGAGAAAACATGAAACTGTTGAAAACGTAGAAACTACGGGAACAGTGTCAGCTAAATTAGCTTGTTAAAGGTTCTTTTGTTTGCTGTAGTCGAGTTGTTTTGGTATGATTTCATTAAAGGTAGGGTAGGCAATTTGGAGAAACCAGTCAGACTAAGCTAGATTTTGAAAGTAAACTGAAAACACCTCAACCCTCCTTCCTCCAAAGCCACTCCCCCAAAATTCATGACATGCTTGCTAGCTGTAGCAATAGTTGTGCCTAGCCCAGAAGCCTCTGGTCTTGTGCAAT
>JAXIVH010000029.1:4087590-4095090 GCA_036785325.1 Urophycis tenuis | reverse complement strand
TCCCACATTTCTTTCACATTCTGCTGACAGGATGCTCGTCTGCTGAAAGAATATGCTTTGAACCGCTGTGTACGTGTTTGTGTGTGTCTGTGTGTGTGTGTGTGTGTGTGTGTGTGTGTGTGTGTGTGTGTGTGTGTGTCAGTCCTAAGCGATCCTGCTTGTGAAACAAGACAAGACTTGCTGATGTGTATTCTGATGTATTGGAGGAAAATAGTGTTGTGTAGTGTATGGTTCAGCGGGGTATCTCACAGCATGGGTGTGAGACACCCCTTCTACGGGGTGTCTCACACGCACACACGCACAGACACACACGCACGCACGCACATACACACACACACACACACACACACACACACACACACACACACACACACACACACACACACACACACACACACACACACACACACACACACACACACAAGTGTACACAAACTGTTCAAATGGCCCCTGAATTTTCCACACTCGTTATTCTATAACCAATTTCCGGAGCAATCTCAAAAAAGGATGTGATTTACATCAGAAAAAACCTCCCAGCTGAGTAAGTGCCTTTCTTTGATTATTGTTAAGCGATAAGTGTTTTTCCAACCGTAAATAGAGTGTCTAGCCTTCTGACGGTGCCAAATATAGCATCCTCTACCCATCCAACACTCACCCACACACACACACACACACACACACACACACACACACACACACACACACACACACACACACACACACACACACACACACACACACACACATCTCTGGGTCCAGTGAAGTTTTCATCCTTGATGTACTTGGAGAGCACTTGGGCCAGTATCCTGTGTGTGTGTGTGTGTGTGTGTGTGTGTGTGTGTGTGAGTGTGTGCGTGGTGGTTGCCTACTTCAAATCAATCTGAATCACGCACTTCAATTTTAATGACGCATATCATGGGGGAGGGGGGTAATATAATATATGACCAACATTAATTGACTCCAATGAAGAAAAAAAAATTGCACTCGCTTTGCAAATGCAGGGTAAAATAAAGTACATAATACAGGTAATTATTATTATGCCCTCAAAAGCCCCCATCCTCCCTTCCCAGCCCCAAACGCCTTGAGCACCATCAGTTCCTTTCATCAGCCCAACAGAAACCCCTTTGGTGCTGAAGCACATCTCTTTTTTGTGATCAAAACAAATGACATCATCAACAGGATGGACAAGGCACCAGCAGACACAGGGGCGAGGATGAAGAGAGGCACCAAGCTCCATCAAACGAGGAACCAAGAGGACAAATCCAGGTGTCGCATAATATATGTATGCACCAGGGCACGGATGCTAGACTAAACTAGTGACGATAAGTCTCCTACTCCTGGTACATAAAGGGAGCAGACCCATGATTACAGTTATGAGTGACACCTGGGTTTGTCCTATGCTGACAAGTGACTACTGTGGAAAGGGGCCTACACAAAGAGTGACAGTGATGGGGAGTCAATGGCAAGCAAATTGGCTGTGGGCGCAGTGATGGATTCTGACAGGGAGAGTGTAGACTGAGGAGGCGTCTGCTTGGCATTCAATAGCGCCGTTCTACTTTCGAGCACTGACTCACGGCTGCAGTCGTTTCCAGACAGCGTAGGCCTAGAGAGGGCAGCGCACGAGTACACGCTCACACACACACACCTCCCATTCTCTGTCACGACTGGTGTGCGTGCATGCGTGCGTGCGTGGATGCGAGTGTTGCTGGTCCCAGGGTCAAGTTTGAGTGACCCTGGTTCTTGAGTACATTCACATGCGACTTCAACTTCTATCTTTATTACAATTTATAAAAGATAGTGTGGCTGATAGGCTATAAAGTTTACACAAAGATTATGTTTTTAATGCCTGTTCTTCACACAGCTCGTCAGTTGAGTAAACAAAAACAATTGATGGCAGTGCTTAAAACAGCTCACTGACTGGAAACAGTTTGCAGTTATCCTGCCAAAAAGAGACATTATGTAAGCACACATTTAGCCTTTCTCCCCTTCTACTGTATGATTTTAGGAGGTGAGACGCACTTCAGCAAAAATTGTTCACTTAAAACCACATCAAGCCATTCATATTCATCAACATAAACAGAACATTTTATGTTGGGATAACATTTTCAAAGGTTCCTGGCCAACTTTGTCCCCAATATAGTACAGGCTAGGCGCTGGGTACACTAGTAATTGTTTGAACTCTGTCAAAAGGAAGTGAAAAAGGGTTAATTATTAGCCGGTCAATCCATGCGAAGAGTGTCCTACTTTGGCGAGAAGTAACAAGAACGAACGAAACCTCCAGTGGAGCTGTCCAGCAGTGGTCGACTAGGCCCTCCATTTTGCTGGGGGAATTCTCTAGTTTTTCAGGAATCTCTTTGTATTTGTTGTTCTCATTTAATTGTAATGAGTATTGTAATTCTAAATGTGGCTAAAAGCGAGCTACGTGTCTGAGGATCCTGCTAGCTTGTTGGTAGGGCATATGAAACAAGGGCTCTATTGCTATAAATGGAACGTCACTTAAAAGGTTATTGAGCGCGGCACTATTGACAAGTTAAATCAACTTACTACTATTGCTTGTCTGGTCTGTGGGATCAGCAGCATCGGCAGATTAACAAGGTTAATTTATCTTAGCAGCCCTGCACAAAATCCGTTGGCCTTGTTTTCGTGTTTGACACAACTGTGGAACAGGACCGTGGTACCTGAGGGAAACGACCAAGGCACACACACACAGACTACAAATGTTACAGATAAACAGCTCTCAGTTAGACGCAGTGAACCAGCAACTGGATGTCTTGACAGAGCAAGTATGCAAAACGTGTATGCAAAACCACACACACGCACGCACGCACACACACACACACACACACACACACCAGGAGTGTGTGTGTGTGTGTGTGTGTGTGTTAGTTGGATGCTCTGAGAGTAAAAAGCAGGAGACTTTTCTACAGGGAGGGCCAGCCAAAAGATCTAATCAAAACTACCAACAAACACAACAGCTATATGGGCAATTATGACAACTTGATGCACAACTCTGATTTCACCAGCCAAAGACACAGGAAGGGAAGCTAGTGGCAAAGGTACACAGCCTGATCAATTGACAGCATCTCTTCCAGGGGCAGAGCGGGCTTGACGGATCTTAATAAGATGAACGAGGGAAGATCCCTCTAATGTAATTTACACCCGGCAAGGGCTCGCCATCGAATCCAATTTGCAACAGGTCTGATGTGACAGCGTGGTATTACTTTGGCCAAGCCTAATTCATTTGGGTGATTACGTTGCATTTGAGGTAATTATTTGGTCGTAGCACACCCGAGGCGAAACAAATTACATTTAGACCTAAAGATTGTGAACGAAAGTCCAAGAAACACACATAGTGTAATAAAAATGTACCCTGGCTGACACCGCCACCGTGTGGCAGATTTGTGTGAATCAGGCCGAAATGACGTAGTTGACAGAAAGTGAAAAAGGAAAGAAAGTGGACCCAAGTGGTTGAATCCCCATACGCTCAAATATGTCATTTATAACGCAAAAAATGAGCCTGTTGTGTTTATTGACAATTTATTTTGCATGGTGAAAAAAAACTCTCACACTCGCCGTCTCACATTTCAAAATTTAATCATGACAATGTGTCAAGTCGATATTTAATGGCTTAATTCAGTTCAAGGTTCTTCAAAGGTTCTTCATTCTTCAGAACTCCCGATAGTAAGGCCAGATCCACCCTAATGCAAACGAAACATGTGATCATTGTCACACAGAAAGGGTAGACCTGACTTGTATGTTAAGGTCTTGTAATAGGCTGGACAACTTCTGGGCTGCTGAATTTCAGACTTCGACTAAAGTATTTGACAAAGATATTCGGCCCAGATAGTCGGCCCAGTTGTTATACTTTTTTAGGGTATACTAATGACAAGTAAAATAAAAGATGTGTGCACCTTTGTCAAGAGGGATTTGGGCCGGCGCTAGCCATTTGGGTGCCCTAAGCACAAATGCATTGTGGTGCCCCCAAAAAATGGGCAACAATTCAGTAATTGTCAGTACGTTTATCTTTATTTCCAAAATAACTCTTGATAAAAGACTACGCTAATTTTGCATTAACAATAGCACCAAACATTAAAATAAATTAAATAAATTTTTTAACATAATAAATACCACCACCATTATTTTAAAAAGATATGTGCAATGACTGTAGAAGAACTGAACATGGTAAACACAGTACGAAGTCTCTACAAAGTCACTTGCTGATGGCCTCTCAGTGACAGGACTCACTCTGCCAGAAGTGGTGGTTGTGGGCTGGGTTGTATCTGTACCTGTAGTAGATGATGGTTGTTGGTCAGAGCTGAGTCCTGCTGTAGAGTCTGCAGAGCTTGATGCTTGACGATGTGTGCTTGACCTGCTGGTGAAGGGTTGATCATCTATATCTTCCTCCTGATCTGATAGTGAGGACATTGTTGTTGATGCCGATGAACAAGAAGTGCCAGGAACTCTAGATAGTTTAAGCTGAAGTTGTTTATTGGTCTCGTATGAGGAGAAGCAGAGGAATTCATCAAGCAAGAGATTTGTGCGTGAATCTTCCTCAGTTGCTTCTTCCTGCTCCCGGAAACACAGTGTATTACATACAAGTCTCAAACCGGAACAGCATGACAGGAGTGTCCCATTCTGATTGGCTTATAACGTATAAACATTACATGTTACTAAGCAGATTTGACATGATGTAGGTGATTCTTCAATCACTTTATGTTATGTCTTCAAGTTTCAGAGTCAGACTTAAAGTCGCCAAGAGGAATACAATCTTCACTATGTCCTTCTTCAGAATGTCAGATCAACCTTACAGTACCATTGCTAAATAATATTTTTCCTAACAGTCTTGAGGAAATCCTTGCACATATCTACATTGACATATCTACATTGACCCTGCATTCAGAAATACAAGAAAAAAATACTCAGGGATTGTATACTGAAATACAGTTTTGCACCTCGATTCAAAAACAATATTACATATTAATCACAGGCTTACATAAACAACATTTAAAACTATTATTTTAAAAAGATATGTGCAATGACTGTAGAAGAACTGAACATGGTAAACACAGTACGAAGTCTCTACAACGTCACTTGCTGATGGCCTCTCAGTGACAGGACTCACTCAGAAGTGGTGGTTGTGGGCTGGGTTGTATCTGTACCTGTAGTAGATGATGGTTGTTGGTCAGAGCTGGGTCCTGTTGTGGAGTCTGGAAAGATTGGTCGTTGATGATGTGTGCTTGAACTGCTGGTGGATGGTTGATCATCTAGATCTTCCTCCTGGTCTTGAGGAAATCCTTGTACATATCTACATTGACATATCTGCGTTGACCCTGAATTCAGAAATACAAGAAAAAATACTCAGGGATTGTACACTGAAATACAGTTTTGCACCTTGATTCAAAAACAATATGACATAGTAATTAAAGGTTTATGTAAGCCTATGTGTAAATCACTGGTGCATGACAACATTTAAAGCTATTTTACCTTTAAGACAATGATTGATGGCTCACAATATTTAAAAGAAATCTACATAATTTTAAAACTATAAATGTGAAGGGAGGGGGATCTACATAACTAAGATTTATTTTTCTTTCAAGTTGTAGTTTCACCTGCAGATGTCGCCCTTGGCCTACGAATCTCTCGAAAATGTCGGCATAGAACAACAACTAAAGTTGATGAACGCCCGTCTAATTTGGCTTAACACATCTCGTTCAGTTGCAAGGTTTCTCAGAGTTCATGTTGCCAGGAGCCGTTCTCCATTCATCAACTCACTACTTTAAAGTATCATATTCTGTAGCATTACTTTTTCCACTACAGTACACAATTGCATACTCGTTGGTTCACAGTACACATGCATAACATAGGCTACATAACAAACGCCAAATAAACGTCCTGAAATGCAGTAGGCCAATATAAGTAAACTAATACTTACAGTACAATTAGAACACGGCTATAGAGCTAACGTTAGTTTGTTGACGTTAAAGGTAATTACCGGTAACTTAATTACTTAATTACCGTTACCGTTCATTATTACATTACCTGGCATGAGCATAGACATTCATACAAGGACTAAATGTCACAGAATTAGCCATTTTTAATTAAAATATTGTCTTACCTGCCGTCGACGCGCGTGCATCATCTCGCTGTTTCTTCTTTTTTCCCTTATCCGCCCCCGACCCTTTCGAGGCCATGTCTGAACACACAGGTGTCTATATGTGTCTGCCAAACTGAGTGATCTAGTCGTTCATACCACTGGGACGTTGGGGGGGGGGGGCACCAAGGGGGGAGAGAGAGGGCCGCACAGGAGACGCGCAGTGCGTGTTCTGCGTGTGCGGAGCACCGCCGCTTTTTGTTGAGTGGAAATCAGAACATTGCGGTCAAAGCTTTTGGATGGCGGTTTGAAGGACCTTTATGCTATTCCTCAAATTAGAAAAGAGAACATATTCTATTAAAATAAGCATGGACTGTAATTTCATCCTTCAGGATTAGCTCAGGGACTGCAAGTTCTCAATACGTTAAGAGTGTAGTGATAAGAATAAGTGTAGTGATTAGAATATTTGAACTCTTTTTTTATTTCATATATATGCATCTTTAGGTGAAATGCTACTTTGTGTTGATAGCCTATGTATTGCATGTATGCTTGCGATGTATTTTTCATTTCTTTATAGGCCTATGTCAAATGTATTAATTTATATTTGCATTCTGGAATGTTTTGTTAATTCAGTCAGTTTTTGTGAGTTAAATCAATGGAGGATTGTGAAAAAATAATGCAATTCTTCAGACCAGAGTACAGTTTTTGTATGATACATCCCTCATTGCTATTCAACACAACACAACACAACACACATACATACAGACACACAAAAACACGGTTGATATCTGCATGTTTGATGTGGTTTATTTCAACTCTCTGTGGCTGAGGCCGACACCAGAAATAACTGCCAATATTTTAAGGGGGGCCCACAAAAATAACAAATTAATTTAATTAATAAACTAAAAATGTAAAAACGCTTTCCTCCGAATAGCTTTTTTATAAAAACTTAAAAATGTCTCCCAACAATTTAGCTTTCTGGGACATGGGCGCTAAGAGTTAAATGATATGGATGACCAGAGGTCTCCTATAATGAGAGCTCCTCTCAAATCAACTGGCATCCAATCTGAAGTGCCTGCTTCACAGATCTTCTCCTGTCAGATCACTCTTGGTTGTGAGAAACCCTTTTTTGTAAAAACAAAATTGGCTTTTTCTGCAGAATGGTTTTTAGGTCAAACTTAAAATACAAGGGTAAAAGATACTAAGAAACGTTACAATGACATATTTCCAATTAAAAGCCTCAACTTAAAATCTTCAAGCAAATCCCTTATGGATAGTGGCGACATGGCCACACAAATACTGCTGCCCACCAAGATGTACTGTGCATGTCTTTTTTAACGGCAACTTTAAATTAATAAATAAGGAGTCTTGTGAACTTACAAAAAGGTCCTCTATATACGTTTGCAAAT